>SJYX01010107.1:0-35696 GCA_006410675.1 Oreotragus oreotragus | reverse complement strand
GGCTGAGTGCTGAAGAACAGATGCTTTTGAACTGTGGTGTTGGAGAAGACTCTTGAGAGTCCCTTGGACTGCAAGGAGATCCAACCAGTCCTATCTGAAGGAGATCAGCCCTGGGATTTCTTTGGAAGGAATGATGTTAAAGCTGAAACTCCAGCACTTTGGCCACCTCGTGAGAAGAGTTGACTCATTGGAAAAGGCTCTGATGCTGAGAGGGATTTGGTGCAGCAGGAGAAAGGGACGACAGAGGATGAGATGGCTGGATGGCATCACTGACTCAATGGATGTGAATCTGAGTGACCTCCGGGAGTTGCTGATGGACAGGGAGGCTTGGGGTGCTGCAATTCATGGGGTCGCAAAGAGTAGTACACGACTGAGCTACTGAACTGAACTGAATTGAAAGAAGAATTGACAAGAAATCAGGAGACAGATTTTTAATCCTTTCAGTACTGCTAAACACATTTTGTGGCCTCAGCTATCCTCCACTTGCCTGTTTTCCAGTATGATAAATATAGATATGATGGAATTCTATATATGACAAATTATCTAGAAAATTCACAGAGCTTAGTTATTTTTCACATTAAAAGAAATGGGATCTTTTACAAACTACTTTAAGAAATGGATAGAAGAATAATTATTATAAGGATTCGAGGACCTGGAGAGTCACTGGGAAGTTAGTTCAGTGTAATAATAGCCATTATTTCCATTCTGTCTTAACTTCATGATTTGATTTTCTCATGTTCTATAATGCAACATCTCAGATAATATAATGGGCAGATACCAACTGAAATCTGTAAGAAAAGTCTTGTACCAATCACAAATATATTGATTAGCTCTGACATTCTCAGGTAGAAGAGAGGGAGGGATTTTGAAGTTTTTGAGCAATTTCAATACGTTTCTAGAAGGTAACTAAAAGGCTTAAGCTCCTTTATTTGCCTCTCCTCCACCTTAGCTCTCACTGTCTGGCACATCGTCTGGTACATAGTTTACACTGAAGAAATATTTAATATTTGCTTTAATGTTAAACCTTTCAACCATGATTCCTTATTTCCTTTTTAAATAATGGAACTTTGAAATTCTATTTATTTTCCTACCTGGTTAATAAAAAGAATGGTGAAAATCTGAGGAATAATTTAAGAAAAAAATCTATATTTAGCTTTTTCTCCCAGAAGTCTTCAATCTGCAGAGCCTAAGATACATATCAATTGATCAAATATTATTTATAAATATTTTCATGGAATCAAATACCCAAAACTAAGCAAAAAAAAAAAAAAAAACATTCTTCAAGCCTTGAACCAACCCATCCTTATCGGGAGAGGATGAATTATACAAAGACTACCTGAAGAGGTCATTAGAAGTTTTCTGGATCTCATTTCTCCAGAGTTTGTCTCCTTCTGCATATTCTAATGTTTAATATCTGAGGGCTGAAAAATGACTTTTTTTTGTTGTTAATGCAACATTTCTTTTATATGAGGTGTGAATGCAAACTGACCACCTTCAGGTCAACTTATTTTCTTTCTTAACCAGTAGCCTATGTTTGAAAGGAATTTCTATATTTCTAGAGATATTTCTATATTTCTATATCTCTAGAGATATTCAGGAGGTAGGTATTCTTAATTGCTTTTCACTTGGAATTGTCTCCTAAAAAGAACTAAATATATGATGGCTTCAGAGTACCTGTAATTGAAAATCACTTAGATCATATTAGAGTTTACTTAGATGCCAATTGAAAGCCCCTTGGACTGCAAGGAGATCCAACCAGTCCATTCTAAAGGAGATCAGTCCTGGGTGTTCTTTGGAAGGAATGATGCTAAAGCTGAAACTCCAATACTTTGGCCACCGCATGCGAAGAGTTGACTCATTGGAAAAGACCCTGATGCTGGGAGGGATTGGGGGCTGATGAAAAGGGGACAACAGAGGATGAGATGGCTGGATGGCATCACCAACTCAATGGACGTGAGTTTGAGTGAACTCCAGGAGGTGGTGATGGACAGGGAGGCCTGGCGTGCTGCAATTCATGGGGTCACAAAGAGTGGGACACGACTGAGCAACTGAACTGAACTGAACTGACTGAGAGGACAATGTCATCAATGTTTTTTGAAGACTTATTAGTTGGATCCAGGAAGCCCAGCAAAACATCAGAGTCATAATAAATCAAAATCAATTTATATACCAGCCATTGTTTTTAAAAGCACTACATATGCTTTGAAAGTGTTAGTCACTCAGTTGTGTCTGACTATTTGTGACCTCATAGACTCCAGCCTGCCAGGCTCCTCTGTCCTCGAAATTCTCCAGACAAGAGTACTGGAGTGGGTGGCCGTTCCATTTTCTAGGGGATCCTCCCAACATATACTTCACTATCTTAAAGGAGAAAACTGACTTTTCACAAATTTGCAGTGTATAACATCAACAATTATGCAAAATTCAACAAAATCTAGGATAAAGAGATAAGGTTAAGATAATCAATGTGAATGAGAACCTTTTTACCACAAATATTTCAGAATTTTTTTATTTATTAAAAAGATATTGAAGTCTCAAAGTCTGTCTAAAATTGACTCTATATAATATCTGAGGAACATATAATTAAGATACTTCAAGAATGACTGGAACAATTCATAACCTCTGCTATCAAATAATAGAATTGCCAGATGCCTATTTTATCACAGTGTGTGCCTGACGTAGCAGGAGTTTAAATTTGAATATTAATGGCTACAATTTTCTGAGCCCTCATCATGTGTAAAATTGGATTAAGTGTTTTATATTGTGCCCTGCTTTGAATTATCATAAAAGTTCTAAAAACTAGGTGTATTGATCATTTGGGTTAAAATTGATAGTATCCAGTCTATCTACAGTAGCAGGAAGGGATGTGTTAAATAGTAGTTGAAGGCTCATAGAATTGCTGGGAAAGCTGAACTTACAGAGGAAACTCAAGCTCTGAGGGACCCACTTACTAACTGGAGTTCTGACCCCAGAACCAGTTTGCCTCTGTCACCAAACTTGCCAATACAATGGATGTATGTTCCATCAATAGCTCCAATAATTTCCAAATCAGTGTCTCCCATTAATTCATGTTCAGCATTTAGGTTACTCTAGCTGCAAGGAAAGCTAAATGACGTTTTTATTTGTTTAATGTTCACTTTCCTATGCAATATTTATCTTTACAGCATCGGATCTTGCTTCTATCACCAGTCTGGGTATTGTTTTTGCTTTGGATCCATTCTTTCATTCTTTCTGGAGTTATTTCTCCACTGATCTCCAGTAACATATTGGTCACCTAATGACCTGGGGAGTTCCTCTTTTGGTATCGTATCATTTTGCCTTTTCATAATGTTCATGGGGTTCTCAAGGCAAGAATACTGAAGTGGCTTGCCATTCCCTTCTCCAGTGGACCACGTCAGGAACCTGGAATGTCAGGTCCATGAATCAAAGCAAATTGGAAGTGGTCAAACAAGAGATGGCAAGGGTGAACATCGACATTCTAGGAACAGTGAACTAAAATGGAATGGAACGGGTGAATTTAACTCAGATGACCATTATATCTACTACTGCGGGCAGGAATCCCTCAGAAGAAATGGAGTAGCCATCATGGTCAACAAAAGAGTCCGAAACACAGTACTTGGATGCAATCTCAAAAATGACAGAATGATCTCTGTTCGTTTCCAAGGCAAACCGTTCAATATCACTGTTATCCAAGTCTACGCCCCAACCAGTAATGCTGAAGAAGCTGAAGTTGAATGGTTTTATGAAGACCTACAAGACCTTTTAGAACTAACACCCCCAAAAGATGTCCTTTTCATTATAGGGGACTGGAATGCTAAAGTAAGAAGTGAAGAAACACCTGGAGTAACAGGCAAATTTAGCCTTGGAATGCGGAATGAAGCAGGGCAAAGACTAATAGAGTTTTGCCAAGAAAATGCACTGGTCATAGCAAACACCCTCTTCTAACAGCGCAAGAGAAGACTCTACACATGGACATCACCAGATGGTCAGCACTGAAATCAGATTGATTATATTCTCTGTAGCCAAAGATGACCTGGAGGAAGGCATGGCATCCCACTCCAGTATTCTTGCCTGGAGAATCCCATGAGTAGAGGAGCCTGGTGGGCTACAGTCCATGGAGTCACAAAGAGTCAGACAGGACTAATGCGACTTAGCATGCATGTCGGTGGGTTCCATGTATCACCTCAATCTTCACCATAATTTTTTGAGACAGTAGCTGTTACATGCATTTTACAAATGGGATGGAGGCACAAAGAAGTCAAGGTCACACAACTAGAAAGTGCTAGAGGAATTCAGTCCCATTCAGCACCCATACGCCTAAGGATTTCAAGGCACTGGCTCTCTTCTGTTAGAAGTGAGGGAATTTGAAGGTCCAGGAAAGATTTCTTCCAAGAACTGGAGCTGCTTCATGCCAAAGATTAAAGATTCTGCATTCACTCTCTCATCTGAGTTCCATCTAAACCCACTTCCTCTCCCACCCCATGTATCCCTGGATGTGTATTTTAGGCTCACTGTCAGGTTAGAAAAAACTCAGCATGAATTTTGTGGCCAAATGACCTAAATTAGAATTGCAGCTCTACTGTTTACAGTCTTATGTGAACTTGGGAAAATTACTTGAACTCTCTGAGCTTCAATTACCTATCTGGAAAATGGAATCAATATCCGTGTTATTTGTTGGTAGTATTACGTTAACTCAATGCATATAAAGATTTCAGAGCAGCGCTCATCCCATAATAAGCACTGAATTAGCTGTCATGATTACTATTGGACACAGATTTAGTTAGCATTCAGTGGTATTTTGTTTCATCCTATAAATCCACTTGTCTGGTTTATAACACAAGATTTTGGCAATATTGCATTGTTGGGGACATATCTCTTCCACAAATATAAGAATCACTATGAAGGAAGGCCATGTGTGTTTAATAGCAGAAATAATTTTCACTCTAAGTTGTGTTCATATGCCCTTTGATCAATGGGATTGCTGAAAAACTAAAGTAGTTCACAGTATGACACTCCAAAATATGCCACCAGAGTTTAAGGATGATTCTGGGATGAAAGCAACTGAGAAAAAACCAGGCACAGTACAAACTCTCTCCTAGGAAGGACAGGATGATTTTTAGTCATTGGAGACAACTCTAGACTTTTATCAGCCCAGAGAGGGCACTGGAACCAGCCATGTAACAAATCTTCCTAAACAGCCTCTATCTTTCATTAGTTTCCCCCATATGCTTACCTTTCCACAGTTTGCCACCCCTAAAAGCCTAAAATCATTTCTTTTCGTCACTTCTCTGTACATTTATTGCTCTTTGTTTGGACACTAGCAAGCCCTGAGTGCTAACCACGCCTTTGAGTACCCTTTCCTAATTTTCTCCCACGTGTGTGCAAGCTGCAAATGTTAATAAACTCCTCTACCTCTTTCTCTTGTTACACTGTCTTTTGTCAGCTAATTGGCAGGGCCTTGCATCATAAAACCCAGAGGAAAGGTGGAGCGTTTTCCTCTTCTGTAGAACAAATCACCGTCTTGGTCTCACTGCAATTTTTTTAGTTTTCATTTTTAGAAGTACATTTGCAGTTTAGAAGCATTATGATTCTCCTGATCATCAGGGTTGAGTACTACAGTCCAGGCTGCCTGAGTTCTCATTTCTCCACCACTGCCAGGAGGGCGGTTGTATGAGCCAGTCCCTTTCTGTCTGTCATTCCCGTTTTCTGATGCGTGAACCCTTCCTAGAGCCGGCAAGCAGCATCACAGAAAGGTTGTGGAGCTTATTTCTGTGTGTGAAGTACCTTGCAGTCCCTGTCTGCAAGAAGCTATAGCAATGCAAAGAATTCTATGTGATGTTATCTGCAGAGTAAGCTCAGCTTAGAACATCAGCCTGGATTTAAGCCATATCTTAGCTTCCATGGCTATTGTGGATTAAAGTCAGTCCATTTTAACGTTCCTAAAATGCAGTTTTTTTCTGAGGGTAGCTAGACATGCGAGGCTGAGAAGGATTTAATTCACTGTGTTGTCTCGGGGATGATGATGTTGGCTCAATTTCGGATGTTAGGAGAAAGCCATAGGATGCTAAACTCTCCCACTGTTGCAATTCTCACAATACAATATAATTAAGGAGAAGCAGAAGGACACCTAAGCAAAATGTTAGGATGCTGGACAGTTTGAGCAGGGTCAGAGAAGGGTCAGAGAAGGTTGAGCTTGGCAGTATGGCTCCCTGGTGTGGGGTGGTATTAGGCCAGAATGGATGAGGTGAAAAAAGAGAGACACAGGCAGACAGGATTGCAGAGTACGCCTAACTGCTAGAGGGCAATTCTGAACAAACCACAGAATGTTAAAAAAAAAAAAGAAAGAAAAAGGACACCCTGGGATTAATTGTCATTCCACTGGCCTGTGAGGCAACTAATACCAAATATAATTGAATTACTTTGTAATTATTTCTTTTGGAGTATTTAACCTAAGCTAGGCTTTGGAGATGGATTTTTTTTCCCTCTCTCTCTCTCACTTCCTTTGTACCGCAAATGGTTTTGCATGACGGATATTTTTCTGCTTTACTGTATTATCTTGTGCAAACTACTCTGGTTTGTTTTCCCCCCTCTTCCTTGCCAATGGGGTTGTTTACTTACCGGAATTAAAGTCAGAAGTGAGCGTCTCTTGCCAGCAGGACAGAATTTCTAATAAATATGTAAATAACGCCTCTTTCAGCTATGGCGGCGGGCACCGCTCTTGCGTGGCCCGCCCAGGCCACCTTCTGGGGCTCAGGCAGGCTTGGAGAAGATAAGAGATTTTCATCAATCTGTAGATCAGAAAGAAATGAAATTAAATCCAACCCAAGAGGGCAAAGGAGCAAAGGTAAGGTAAATAAGAAAGGGCATTCATCCTTGTGGCGGTAGAGATGGGTCATTTTGTTTGGAACTATAGGCAAAAGTGTCTGAAGCTTGACATAACCTGTCACAAGAAAGGGACCTGGGACATTCGGGGGTGGCTCAGGCTGAAGAGGAAGCAATGTCTCCTCTCCAGGCAGGCCATGATCATTTCAATAATAGCGGTGGCAGTGCCATCATTAATCATCACGTAAACCTGTCTCATGCCCCACTTCTATGCCGGTGGTAATTAACACCTGGTGTCTACATTGCACCTTGAACTCAAAAATATTTTAAGGACATTTTGTACATGTATCTTTCTGCAAAGAAGAAAATAAAATTGAACTTCTGCAGAGGTCAAGAATGTACCACTGAATGATGCTTAACAGTATGAACTCTGAAATCAGAATACAAGAAACTGACATTTACTTTGCCACTGACTAGCTCTGCATCTCAGGTTTCTGATGTGTAAAATAGGTATCCATGCACTCAGCAAATATTGGTCACCTACTGTGTGCCTGGCAAGTGCTAAGAAAGGGAGGGAACAAAGGGAACAAAACAAAGGCCCTCTGGTTAACTATGTCCCCTCTGCTTGACAACAATGGTACCTACCTCAATGGGCTGCCAAGAGCATCAGCTGAATGAGTAAGGCCCTGGTGCTTCCCAGGTGGCTCATTAGCAAAGAATCTGCCTGCCAATGTGGGAGACAAGGGTTCCATTCCTGGGTCAGGAAGATCCCCTGGAAGAGGACATGGTAACCCACTCCAGTATTCTTGCCTGGAGAATCCCCATAGGCAGAGGAGCCTGGCGGGCTTCAGTCCATGAGTTGGTTACAATCCATGGGGTCAGACATGACCAAGTGACTGAGCACGCCCACACACAAGTCCCTGGTGTATATAGTAANTCCTGGGTCAGGAAGATCCCCTGGAAGAGGACATGGTAACCCACTCCAGTATTCTTGCCTGGAGAATCCCCATAGGCAGAGGAGCCTGGCGGGCTTCAGTCCATGAGTTGGTTACAATCCATGGGGTCAGACATGACCAAGTGACTGAGCACGCCCACACACAAGTCCCTGGTGTATATAGTAAGTTCTCGATAAATGTGAACTAGTAGAGTTTAAAGTCACATAAAAAGGCACTTCGGATTAGTAGGTTCCTCAGTCCAGGATCTAATCACTGAGCAATGCTAAGTGTGTTATTACACAGGGCTACCACCTTGCTGAAAATTCTGAAAGAGATGGGAATACCAGACCACCTAACCTGCCTCTTGAGAAATCTGTATGCAGGTCAGGAAGCAACAGTTAGAACTGGACATGGAACAACAAACTGGTTCCAAATAGGAAAAGGAGTACGTCAAGGCTGTATATTGTCTCCCTGCTTATTTAACTTATATGCAGAGTACATCACGAGAAACGCTGGACTGGAAGAAACACAAGCCGGAATCAAGATTGCCAGGAGAAATATCAATAACCTCAAATATTCTGATGACACCACCCTTATGGCAGAAAGTGAGGAGGAGCTAAAAAGCCTCTTGATGAAAGTGAAGGAGGAGAGTGAAAAAGTTGGCTTAAAGCTCAACATTCAGAAAACGAAGATCATGGCATCTGGTCCCATCACTTCATGGGAAATAGATGGGGAAACAGTGGAAACAGTGTCAGACTTTATTTTTTNATTTCTCATGATGTACCCTGCATAGAAGTTAAAAAAGCAGGGTGACAATATACAGCCTTGACACACTCCTTTTCCTATTTGGAACCAGTCTGTTGTTCCATGTCCAGTTCTAACTGTTGCTTCCTGACCTGCATATAGGTTTCTCAAGAGGCAGGTCAGGTGGTCTGGTATTCCCATCTCTTTCAGATTTGTCCACAGTTTATTGTAATCCACACAGTCAAAGGCTTTGGCATAGTCAATAAAGCAGAAATAAATGTTTTTCTGGAACTCTCTTGCTTTTTTGATGATTCAGTGGATGTTGGCAATTTGATCTGTGATTCCTCTGCCTTTTCTAAAACCAGCTTGAACACCTGAAGTTCATGGTTCACGTATTGCTGAAGCTTGGCTTGGAGAATTTTGAGCATTACTTTACTAGCGTGTGAGATGAGTGCAATTGTGTGGTAGTCTGAACATTCTTTGGCATTGCCTTTCTTTGGGATATACATACACAAACCACAAGATATCTTCATTATTTTAATCTTTTCAAAGTACTTTTTAATGAAAAATTTTAGGTGAGGTGTACCCTGTGGCTCCTCTAAAATAGTCTTCCCTGGTGGTTCATATGGTAAAGAATCTGCCTGCAGTGCCGGAGACCTGGGTTTGTTGCCTGTGTCAGGAAGATCCCCTGGAGAAGGGAATGGCAATCCACTCCAGTATTCTTGCCCGCAGAATTCCTTGCATAGAGGACTCTGGCCGATTACAGACCATGGGGTTGCTGTAGAACATGAGTCGAACATGACTAAGTGACTAACACTTTCACTTTCACTTTTTTCATCCTCTAAAATATCAGAGGTAATCTGATCTGGTATATTTGCAAGACCTATAGAAAATAATACTTCAGTTTTTTACTCAACAATATCATCTCACATTTATCCCCTCTCCCACTTTGTTTTTTTGCTTTAGAATGCCATTGACTAGTGAGCCTCTTTCATGGGTGAAGGAGCTAAGCACCATGCAGTGTAAGAATATTAACAGAAGAAATGAGAGCAGGATCCAGGACCAATACTCTGAACTCCGAGCTCGTGTTACTTTACCTTCTCTCTATTGAAGGAGCTGGTGGTGGGACTGAGATGAGTCTAGAGTCTAGATAGCCTTTCCCAAGCACTAGCCATAGTGTCTGTAGACCTACTGGCTTGGTTATTAACCAAGTGACACAAACAAGTCTAAACTTCTTCATCTGAAAAATGAGGGGTGTCGACAGGACGCTCTCCAGTGCCTCTCCTGTACAATCAGTCTCTGCTTCTAACTGCCCAGCCTGCTCATGCTGCGTTCTCTTGTGGTTGGTCATTGGAATGTTCACTGAGTCAAAGATGAAAAGGCACTTGGGCTTGTAGACCTTTTGACCTATCCCCCACCTCCACATCTGTGACAGGGAGTCCCTACAAGAATGCCACGTCCACATCACTCCGGGGGCCTTTGATGTCCTGACTGGAGGGCTGTGAGCACTGAAAGAAGAATTAGGAGCATGGAGGAGGAAACAATTTCAGGAAATAATTTACCTCTGATGTAGGTATCTTAGGTTAGAGGATTTTGTACTTAAGTAGCAAGAAATGTTATATAAAAGAATCACTGGGGAAAGTGAGGTCTCCTAGCCCCTGTTCTGAGCAGCACTGTGAAAATGAACTGGAAAAAGCCAAATTTACAAATCATCTAGGGAAGCTGAAATCGAGCAGTAGGATCTGTCTCTTATACACATCTAGATGTGTATAAGAGACAGCTCCAGTACTTTGGCCACCTGATGAGAAGAGCTGACTCATTGGAAAAGACTCTGATGCTGGGAGGGATTGGGGGCAGGAGGAGAAGGGGACGACCGAGGATGAGATGGCTGGATGGCATCACGGACTCGATGGATGTGAGTCTGAGTGAACTCCGGGAGATGGTGATGGATAGGGAGGCCTGGTGTGCTGCGATTCATGGGGTCACAGAGAGTCGGACACGACTGAGCAACTGAACTGAACTGAACCACCTTGCTGAAAGGTCTGCAAGGCTAGGATACCTGTGGTCAGCAGGCTCCAAGAGAGTGCAGTCGTTGGGGTTTCACGTAACCAACCAAGTGATGAGCTGGGTGTGTCTATGGTACACAGAGAAGTGCTGTGGGAAGACACTGGATTTCCTGACACACTTCCCCTCCTTCCTGGGGACCTGTCTCAAAGCCTCAGGACTACAGAGGATCTGCTCTCGGTGACGTGCCCTGGTCACAGTTACACCTTATTTACTCTCAAGCAGACACGGGCTACACTGGCTCCTCCTAGAGGAGATGTGTCCGCAGTGAAACGGCACAGTCACGTTCGCTTTCTGTTCATCTGTTCTTCATGAAATAAAGCAGAACAGGGGATGGATGCTGCCTCTGGTGCTCCGGGTCTTTCGCCAGCTTAATGGGCTTTGCGAAATGAGTTCCTGGCAAGGAAATCCAGGGGTTGAGTGGAGCAGCGTACCAGAGCTTTGTCAGAGTGACATGCTTGGGTGAGCCTCTCTCCATGATAAAGGGAAGAATTAATTAGAGCCATAAATTATGGATTACTAATTACTATGCATTGTAAAGAAAAACTATGCAGCTAGGTTTGGGCTTGGGGGGGACCATATGAATGTTTGCATACGTTAACTCAGCCTCCTCTGGGGCTTCTTGTCTTATTACTCTTTCTTCTACTTAGGGTGTCTGACCTAAGTGACATCCTAGAGGCATTATTGGCTTATCCACTAGAAAACCAAGAGTGCATTAGCTGTAGAAACCTCCAGGAGTAAATACTTTTAGGAAGTACTGGAACCGCCAAGCAGATTGGCTGCTACCTTTTGGATTGAGGCCATCACTGACGAGAGAAATGCAATTTTGTTACATATTTAAACAGCAGCCTCCAAGTGTCATCAAGCTATGGAGACAGACCCCCACCACCCCTTAGTCTCCCCAAAAGTAGAATAATTAGTTTTAATATTGGGCAAGAAGACAAATTTCAAAATGAAATTTCTAATATCATAGAATGTTAAGCAGCTATTAAAATGATATTTACATAGAGTTTTTAATGATATGGAAAGAATCTTATAACCTTAAGCAGAAAAACGGAATAGAAAATTACATTAATATACAGAATGTTCCTAATAAGATTTTTAAAAGCGTGGGGTAGATGTTTGGAGGAAATAAGCCAAATTTTCAGGATGGTAGAATTAAAGATGATTTTTCCAGCTCTTTAAAAAATGTATGCATTTTCCAAATTTTCAAAACATGAGTACGTGTTACATTTAAAGGGAACGTGAGAATATGAAAATTTAAAAAACAAAAGCAAAACCCTGCAAATCAGCAATAACAATCAAGTTGATCAAAGACCCCTTTCCTAATCCCAAATGGTAGCCTTTCAGACTGTTCAGGGAAGGAAGCAACGGGCAAGTTAGGAAAAGGAAGTGTTGTATCAGTGCATTTTATTTATTGTTCCTGTGTGTGGGACAACTCTGGCTGTCTGGAGGTCCATGCCAGTGTTTCTAGATTAGAACTGGTGATTAGTGAGTGTTTTTAGAAAAAAAATCATCCTGATAGCAATGCGATTAGTGTATCAGGAGGTGCCAGGGTCAGGAGATTACAAGTCTATACAGGTAAGAATCAGTGGTGGTTTGGACAAGTGTGGAGGTAGTGAAAGATGAGACAAAAGTAGATATAACTGAGACTTATTCAGGAGCTTAAGTCACTTGGTCTTAGTAATGGATTTCTAACTGGGGAAATGAGTAATAGAGTTAGTTGTCAGGAGTGATGTCTGTTTTTCTGTGTAGTGGAGGGAAAGAAGAAGCTCTGGAATCTGATCGTTTATTAGGAGGGCAGGGTACGGAATATACTAACTATTTTGGCAGAATAGATTGTCTCAAACTTAGTGGTTAAAATCATAAATATTTGTTCACTCACTTTCTGAGAATCAGGAATTTAGAGGTGTCTATGTGACTTTGGCTCAGGGGATTGGAGTCAAGATGTTGGTCAAAACCACATTCATCTGGAGGTTTGACTGAGGCTGGAGAACCTATTTCTGAACTTTCTCATATACACGGTTGCCTGGAGGCCTCACTTCCTTACCACATAGGCTTTTCCGTGACAGCAGTGTAGTTGGCTTCCGAAGCATGAATGACCCAAGGATGGAAAAGGAAGCAGGCAGCTGAAGTGCTCTATATGATCCATTCTCGGAGGCCACACACTGTCATTTCTATTTTAGACTGTTCATTACAAGTGAGTCATTGAGATCAAGCCACATGAAGTAGAATTAGGTGCCACTTTTGAAGAATGTGTCAAATTATTTCTGAATACATTTTACAGTTATTCTAATTTTATTAAGATTCATTTTGACTCTTCTTTGGAAAATAATTTTAAATTTATATATTATTTATTTGTGATTGAGGGATAAATGCTTTATAATGTTGTGTTACTTTCTGCCATACAGCAATGCAAATCAACTACAAGTATATACATATATATATATCCCCCACCTTTAGTAACTCCCTCCCACACACCCCCATTCCACCCCTCTAGATCGTCACAGATCACAGGGCTGAGCTCCCTGTATTACATAGCAACTTTCCACTAGCTATCTGTTCTGAATGTATTTTAAGCCTCCATGGGACAGAATGCTAGATTATGAGCCTAGTTTTTTGACATACTAAGTTTAAGGAGCAAGCAAGGAATTCAAATCTCAAGCGTAGGTAGATATGAAGTGCCAATAAGAAACCGCAGCAGAAAATATAAAATTGCAAGTCTTTTAGCTTTGTATCTTTGAGCATGGTTGAGATTGCTTAAGAAAGAAGTGTTGATGGATTCATGTCAATGTATGCCAAAACCAATACAGTGAAGTATTTTACAGTAAAGTAAAATAGTAAAAAAAAAAAAAAATCAAAGGGTAAGGAATTCTAACGTTGGGACATCCACTTTATATCTGGGTAGAAGAGGATGAATTTGCAAGAAGACAGAAGAAAAGGCCAAGTAGATAAAGGAAAACATGAGAGTGATGTATCACTGATGAAAGCCACTGACTTGGTATCAATTATTCGTAAGAGAATGGTGTTTCAAAATGAAGATCTGGTGTGCTCATCATGGTTGGAGAGTCATTGCTTCTACATTCTCTTGGTGGAAAGAGCTGGAAAATAGACATATATGTATACTAACTCTCAGACACAGACACACAATATTTCTCTATTTATCTTTATGTGTGTGTTTATATATGCAGATTGGTACACATATTTATTTACAGTTGACCCTTGAACAAAGTGGCTACTAATGTGCATACAACTTATGGTCAGCCCTCAACACCTGCAGATTCAACCAACCACCGACCATGTAGTACTGTAATTATTACTGAAAAATATCCATGTATAAATGGACCCATATTGTTTAAACACATATAATTCAAGGGCTATATGTATATATATATTTGTTTATATATGTAGATGCATGTGTATATACCTGAAATACATATATATGTATATAAAATATAAATCATGCATTTCTACTTATCCAGTTAGAAATAAAGAAAAGGAGAAGACTAAAATAAACTCTGTGGAGGTGAATTGAAGTCAATTATCAGTAGAAATGCATGATTTAACTTATCCAGTGGACTTCCCTGGTGGCTCAGATGCTAAGAGCGTCTGCCTACAATGTGGGAGACCCGGGTTTGATCCCTGAGTTGGGAAGATCCCCTGGAGGAGGAAACGGCAATCCACTCCAGTACTCTTGCCTTGAAAATCCCATGGACAGAGGAGCCATGGATGAATGCTACAGTCCATGGGGTCGCAAAGAGTCGGACACGACTGAGCCCCTTCACTTTCACTTTATCCAGTAACAAGAAAGCTGATTCTCATTTATACTATACTTGATTGTTCTGGTATGCACAAAAGTTATTTTAGAACTGTCAACCCAAATCCCTGTGAGGAACAAATTACCTGGGGAAATTGAGCATTTGAATAGTTATTTTTGCCTGCACTCTTCTAGCATCCAGTCAAGATACCGTAAACCTAAACCAAAGTTAGTTCTTTTCCTCTCTCTCGAGTGTGGTTACGCTATCCACTCACTACAGAGTTTATATAGAGTTAAGTTCATTTGTTTCTTTTTGAATTTCATTTTAGGTCTCTCACTCCTATCCTGTTTGGTTTGTTTATTTGATTGGAGTTTGAAGAATATGTGAAACATCAGTATGATTTCAAGAGCCAGAAATTGCACTCAGGTAAGTAACCTCCTTTCTCACCCCTCCTATCTGGTTCCCACTTCTTTTGAGTTCCCCTTCTTTTCACCCATTTCTCATTGCCTATTCACTCCAGTGGGTAACCAGTTTCCTTAATTTGTGATTTATCCTTCTTTTATTTCTTTTGTACAAATGAGTGAGTACCTGGGCATTTTCTCTTATCCTCTTTTTTTCACACAGGAAAGAAACATACTATATACACATTTCTGCACTTTACTTTTTCACTTACCAGCATGTCCTGGAAATTATTCCACATTACTTCATTGATAATCCTCTTCATTCTTCTCACGTTTATGGTTGTGTGTCTCTTTGTTGTGTGGTTTTAGTCTAGTTTATACAACCACTATTCTACGAATGTATACTTGGGTGGTTTTCAACATTTTGTAGTTGTAAACAATGCTGCAGTGAATAAGCTTGTGTATGTGTATTTCACTATTGTTGGAGATACATTCCTGGCTGTAGGACTGTGGACCAAAGGGCAAGCGTATATGTAGCTTTGTTCAGTTCAGCTCAGTTCAGTTCAGTTGCTCAGTCACGTCCGACTCTTTGTGACTCCATGAATCTATGTAGATGCATGTGTATATACCTGAAATACATATATATGTATATAAAATATAAATCATGCATTTCTACTTATCCAGTTAGAAATAAAGAAAAGGAGAAGACTAAAATAAACTCTGTGGAGGTGAATTGAAGTCAATTATCAGTAGAAATGCATGATTTAACTTATCCAGTGGACTTCCCTGGTGGCTCAGATGCTAAGAGCGTCTGCCTACAATGTGGGAGACCCGGGTTTGATCCCTGAGTTGGGAAGATCCCCTGGAGGAGGAAATGGCAATCCACTCCAGTACTCTTGCCTTGAAAATCCCATGGACAGAGGAGCCATGGATGAATGCTACAGTCCATGGGGTCGCAAAGAGTTGGACACGACTGAGCCCCTTCACTTTCACTTTATCCAGTAACAAGAAAGCTGATTCTCATTTATACTATACTTGATTGTTCTGGTATGCACAAAAGTTATTTTAGAACTGTCAACCCAAATCCCTGTGAGGAACAAATTACCTGGGGAAATTGAGCATTTGAATAGTTATTTTTGCCTGCACTCTTCTAGCATCCAGTCAAGATACCGTAAACCTAAACCAAAGTTAGTTCTTTTCCTCTCTCTCGAGTGTGGTTACGCTATCCACTCACTACAGAGTTTATATAGAGTTAAGTTCATTTGTTTCTTTTTGAATTTCATTTTAGGTCTCTCACTCCTATCCTGTTTGGTTTGTTTATTTGATTGGAGTTTGAAGAATATGTGAAACATCAGTATGATTTCAAGAGCCAGAAATTGCACTCAGGTAAGTAACCTCCTTTCTCACCCCTCCTATCTGGTTCCCACTTCTTTTGAGTTCCCCTTCTTTTCACCCATTTCTCATTGCCTATTCACTCCAGTGGGTAACCAGTTTCCTTAATTTGTGATTTATCCTTCTTTTATTTCTTTTGTACAAATGAGTGAGTACCTGGGCATTTTCTCTTATCCTCTTTTTTTCACACAGGAAAGAAACATACTATATACACATTTCTGCACTTTACTTTTTCACTTACCAGCATGTCCTGGAAATTATTCCACATTACTTCATTGATAATCCTCTTCATTCTTCTCACGTTTATGGTTGTGTGTCTCTTTGTTGTGTGGTTTTAGTCTAGTTTATACAACCACTATTCTACGAATGTATACTTGGGTGGTTTTCAACATTTTGTAGTTGTAAACAATGCTGCAGTGAATAAGCTTGTGTATGTGTATTTCACTATTGTTGGAGATACATTCCTGGCTGTAGGACTGTGGACCAAAGGGCAAGCGTATATGTAGCTTTGTTCAGTTCAGCTCAGTTCAGTTCAGTTGCTCAGTCACGTCCGACTCTTTGTGACTCCATGAATCGCAGCACGTCAGGCCTCCCTGTCCATCACCAACTCCCGGAGTTCACTCAAACTCATGTCCATTGAGTCGGTGATACCATCCAGCCATCTCATCCTCTGTCATCCCCTTCTCCTGCTGCCCTCAATCCCTCCCAGCAACAGGGTCTTTTCCAATGAGTCAACTATTCGCATGAGGTGGCCAAAGTATTGGAGTTTCAGCTTCAGCATCAGTCCTTCCAATGAACCCCCAGGACTGATCTCCTTTAGGATGGACTGGTTGGATTTCCTTGCAGTCCAAGGGACCCTCAAGAGTCTTCTGCAACACCACAGTTCAAAAGCATCAATTCTTCAGCGCTCAGCTTTCTTCACATACTGACATTTTTTCCTCCTGAGGAAATGAGGGTGCTTGTTTTCCTGCAGCTTTGCTGGCAGAATATGTTGTCATATTTTTTTTTTAATTTTTGCTAGCCTATCAGGTGAGGAATAGCATCTCAGAGTTCTTTTAATATATATGTACACACACACCAAATATATATCTAAAAGTTCCATATTTATAAGAGATATTATCTCTGAGTCTGTGTTATATTTTGTGAATGTTTTTGCCCAAGCTGTCAGTTTCTTTACAGTATTTTTTGATGCCAAATGAAAAAAAAAAATTTATGTAGTCAAACTTCTCAATCTTTTCTTTTGTTATCTTTGGAATTTTAGTCACTCATTGCATATTTATTGGCTTAATTCCTTCCCCTATTCCCAATCCAAGCTAAATTGTCACACTAAACACTCTTAACCATCCAAGGACAAAATAGACTATATTTAGTTCTTGGAATCCTTCTCTATCTTGTCTAGTAATAAACTAGAATTATCTTGGTCTCTAAGCAGATGGTTCGTTCATTGGCTAACTTCTACCCATTTCTCATTTGCTAACTAGTCTTTAATTTCAGCTCAGATAGATTTCTTGGCTCTGTTTAGTATGTGGTTATACCTATGATTCAGAGATTTTGTCTCCTGGAAGAACAGAAACCCCTTAGCAGTTAGCCACCTCCTACCTACCTAAGAGTTGGCAAAACAAATGTTTAACACATATTAAAGCCAATAGATTCCATATATGTATATAAGCACATGTTCTACAGAAGATCATAGTGTCAGCAACATTCCATGAATTTCAGTGTGGTTGATTGCCTGCTTGAAAAATGAGCTCTGTGCCGAGTGCTGTGGGTTCTATAAGAGAATTAAAATACACAGCCCCTGTCCTTAGGGAACTCATAGTTTTATCAAAAAGCTAAGGTACACTCACATGAGAGAAGTAGATTACAACAGAACATTTTCTATAAACAAGAGCCTGTCTCTAGGTTGTAAAACACTAACTTTAGATACACTAAACATTAATTCAAAGAAGGGAGGAATTCCTGAAGACTGAAATTATTGGATGAATCTTGAGATAGAGGAATGGGTAGGAAAGGCTTCCCTCGTAGCTCAGTTGGTAAAGAATCTGACTGCAATGCAGAAACCCTGAGTTTGATTCCTGGGTCCAGAAGGTCTGCTGGAGAAGGAAATGGCAACCCATTCCCGTATTCTTGTCTGGAGAATCCCATAGACAGAGGAGCCTAGCAGGCTCCAGTCCATGGGGTCGCAAGAGTCAGACACCCCTAGTGACAAAACCAAACAAAACAGGAGAGCAAGCAGGAAAAGGGTCAGTCACTCATTTCACAAAATTGCATTGAATTGAGCACCTACTGTGGGTAATATAGTAAATACCAGCTGCATATAAAATGCAAAACACTATAACCCCTGACCACCTTCTTAGAAAGTAGATCAGTTCAGTTCAGTTCAGTTCAGTCGCTCAGTCATGTCTGACTCTTTGTGACCCCATGAATCACAGCATGTCAGGCTTCCCTATCCATCACCAGTTCCAGGAGTTCACTCAAACTCATGTCCATCAAGTCGGTGATGCCATCCAGCCATCTCATCCTCTGTCATCCCCTTCTCCTCCTGCCCCCAGTCCCTCCCAGCATCAGGGTCTTTTCCAATGAGTCAACTCTTCGCATGAGGTGGCCAAAGTATTGGAGTTTCAGCTTCAGCATCAGCCCTTCCAATGAACACCCAAGACTGATCTCCTTTAGGATGGACTGGTTGGATCTCCTTGCAGTCCAAGGGACTCTCAAGAGTCTTCCCCAACACCACAGTTCAAAAGCATCAATTCTTTGGTACTCAGCTTTCTTCACAGTCCAACTCACATCTATACATGACCATTGGAAAAACCATAGCCTTGACTAGATGGACCTTTGTTGGCAAAATAATGTCTCTGCTTTTCAATATGCTATCTAGGTTGGTCATAACTTTCCTTTCAAGGAGTAAGCATCTTTTAATTTTATGGCTTCAATCACCATTTGCAGTGATTTTGGAGCCCAAAAAAATAAAATCTGACACTGTTTCCCCATCTATTTCCCATGAAGTGATGGGACCGGATGCCATGATCTTAGTTTTCTGAATGTTGAGCTTTAAGCCAACTTTTTCACTCTCCTCTTTCACTTTCATCAAGAGGCTTTTTAGTTCTTTTTCACTTTCTGCCATGAGGGTGGTGTCATCTGCATATCTGAGATTATGGATATTTCTCCCAGCAATCCTGATTCCAGCTTGTGCTTCTTCCAGCCTAGCATTTCTCATGATGTACCCTGCATAGAAGTTAAAAAAGCAGGGTGACAATATACAGCCTTGACACACTCCTTTTCCTATTTGGAACCAGTCTGTTGTTCCATGTCCAGTTCTAACTGTTGCTTCCTGACCTGCATATAGGTTTCTCAAGAGGCAGGTCAGGTGGTCTGGTATTCCCATCTCTTTCAGATTTGTCCACAGTTTATTGTAATCCACACAGTCAAAGGCTTTGGCATAGTCAATAAAGCAGAAATAAATGTTTTTCTGGAACTCTCTTGCTTTTTTGATGATTCAGTGGATGTTGGCAATTTGATCTGTGATTCCTCTGCCTTTTCTAAAACCAGCTTGAACACCTGAAGTTCATGGTTCACGTATTGCTGAAGCTTGGCTTGGAGAATTTTGAGCATTACTTTACTAGCGTGTGAGATGAGTGCAATTGTGTGGTAGTCTGAACATTCTTTGGCATTGCCTTTCTTTGGGATATACATACACAAACCACAAGATATCTTCATTATTTTAATCTTTTCAAAGTACTTTTTAATGAAAAATTTTAGGTGAGGTGTACCCTGTGGCTCCTCTAAAATAGTCTTCCCTGGTGGTTCATATGGTAAAGAATCTGCCTGCAGTGCCGGAGACCTGGGTTTGTTGCCTGTGTCAGGAAGATCCCCTGGAGAAGGGAATGGCAATCCACTCCAGTATTCTTGCCCGCAGAATTCCTTGCATAGAGGACTCTGGCCGATTACAGACCATGGGGTTGCTGTAGAACATGAGTCGAACATGACTAAGTGACTAACACTTTCACTTTCACTTTTTTCATCCTCTAAAATATCAGAGGTAATCTGATCTGGTATATTTGCAAGACCTATAGAAAATAATACTTCAGTTTTTTACTCAACAATATCATCTCACATTTATCCCCTCTCCCACTTTGTTTTTTTGCTTTAGAATGCCATTGACTAGTGAGCCTCTTTCATGGGTGAAGGAGCTAAGCACCATGCAGTGTAAGAATATTAACAGAAGAAATGAGAGCAGGATCCAGGACCAATACTCTGAACTCCGAGCTCGTGTTACTTTACCTTCTCTCTATTGAAGGAGCTGGTGGTGGGACTGAGATGAGTCTAGAGTCTAGATAGCCTTTCCCAAGCACTAGCCATAGTGTCTGTAGACCTACTGGCTTGGTTATTAACCAAGTGACACAAACAAGTCTAAACTTCTTCATCTGAAAAATGAGGGGTGTCGACAGGACGCTCTCCAGTGCCTCTCCTGTACAATCAGTCTCTGCTTCTAACTGCCCAGCCTGCTCATGCTGCGTTCTCCTGTGGTTGGTCATTGGAATGTTCACTGAGTCAAAGATGAAAAGGCACTTGGGCTTGTAGACCTTTTGACCTATCCCCCACCTCCACATCTGTGACAGGGAGTCCCTACAAGAATGCCACGTCCACATCACTCCGGGGGCCTTTGATGTCCTGACTGGAGGGCTGTGAGCACTGAAAGAAGAATTAGGAGCATGGAGGAGGAAACAATTTCAGGAAATAATTTACCTCTGATGTAGGTATCTTAGGTTAGAGGATTTTGTACTTAAGTAGCAAGAAATGTTATATAAAAGAATCACTGGGGAAAGTGAGGTCTCCTAGCCCCTGTTCTGAGCAGCACTGTGAAAATGAACTGGAAAAAGCCAAATTTACAAATCATCTAGGGAAGCTGAAATCGAGCAGTAGGATATTAAACACAAAAGAGCTGAAGCTAACATGAGGCGTTATTGGTTTGGGGAGATGGGCAATCTCCCCACGGTCCATAATTAGAACAGGGAACCTTTTGCATGTAATTAAGAGTATGAGATTAGTTTAACAATCACAGCTGAGCAAGTCTGAAACATTTTTTTTCCAACTAGCATTTGGGATTAGGATTTTTTTTTTTTTTCTCACTTATAAAACGTTAGTTTCCTATTTAGGAAATTGAGGCTAATTCTACTTCCACAAGCATTTTTGTTGCTAATAATAATAAAATGTGTTTTGCATATGTGATGTGAAATCAACAAGGTGCCCTACAGAAGCAAGATGGCCTTTGAGGCACTTTTTCCCCCTCAAGGAAGCTGTCACTGAGCAGCTGATTAATTACTGTAATAATCATAATTTTTTAAAATTAAAAAAATTCCTCTTCCCATTCATTAAGTACACTGCAGATAGGTGCCAGAGGTAATTATTGTTTAGAAGTACTTCCGAATTATCTTTTCTAATCCAGCCAGGCTGACATTTTTGAGAGGGAAAAAAAAGTGTTTTGTCTTTCCTCTTATGAACGGGGTGACATTTGAATATGCAAACAGTGTCAAAGTCTGTCCTGTGGATGTTTTCTGGAGGTATGATTTATGAGGCCAGCCTATTGTATTTGTTATCGCACCAAGAAAAAGGTCATTAGACAAAGGAGTTCTACCTACTGGGGTCTATAGCTCATCTTGTGATATTTTAATTGTTGCTCTTATGCTGATTTCCAAGCAGACCTCATGGGGTGTGGGCATCAGTTTGCCTGGTTTTGTGTATATTCTCTGTTTGTGGTGTGGTTTCTGCCAACTTGCCCTCATTCCTGGGATAGATGAGGGACATTGAGTGTAACAGAAGCCCATGAAAATCTAAAAAAACAAAACAAAACAAAACAAAACCTCATTTTACTCAATGAGTTCAACTTTCTCCCAAAGACAAAAATTTTTTTCCAGGTAAGAATACTAGAGTGGGTTGCCACGCCCTCCTCCAGGGGATCTTCCCAACCCAGGGATCGAACCCGTCTCTAGCACCCCCTGCATTGACATGTGGGTTCTTACTACTGGCACAACCTGGGGGGCCCCTCTGAAGTATACAGCATTGTCTGAAGTTGAAATCATGAAGAAAGTGAGCTGTCTGTTGGCAGTTCCTCTTTAGGGAGACTGACTGTGTGCAATGTCCTTTCATCGGCTCTATGGTAACTACAGTTGCAGTTAAATCATTCAATCTTAGAACTAGAAAGAAGTCACACATCATCTTCTTTAACCCCTCTCGAAACATGACTCTCCTTTATTAACACTCCCAGAGTGACATTCAGTCTCCACTTATTCTCTCCAGTGAGAAGGGATTCACTTTCTAGTCTATAAGAAGCCACATCCATTTCTGAGCAGCCCTTAATCTATAATGATAATTTCTGATGCCCACTGTAATTTGCCTCCTTGCCAAGTTTTCCCTAGTTTCAATCCCTAGACCCACAGGGAAGAACCTATCTCCTGTATCACAAAGAAGCTCAAGGAGAGCTATGCCACAAATTTGTCCATCTCTTGGCTAAGTATTCTCTTGGCTGAGTAGGATTTTGCATCCTCTCTAAATGTCCTAATAATTAGAATAATACTTACCTTTTTAACCACTAGTTAAAAACCATAGTCTACTGGTTACTGTGTCTAACCAGTAGACATATGGATCCTAGTCATATGGGTTTGGTTAGTGTTACATACGGGCTTCCTTGGTAGCTCAGCTGGTAAAGAATCCACCTACAATGCAGAAGACCCCGGGTTGACTCCTGGGNTTTTAACCACTAGTTAAAAACCATAGTCTACTGGTTACTGTGTCTAACCAGTAGACATATGGATCCTAGTCATATGGGTTTGGTTAGTGTTACATACGGGCTTCCTTGGTAGCTCAGCTGGTAAAGAATCCACCTACAATGCAGAAGACCCCGGGTTGACTCCTGGGTCAGGAAGACCCCCTGGAGAAGGGACAGGCTACCCACTCCAGTATTCTTGGACTTCCCTCGTGGCTCAGATGGTGAAGGGTCTGCCTCAGTGCAGGAGACCTTGGTTTGATCCCTAGGTTGGGAAGACCGTGAGGAGGAGGGCATGGCAACCCACTCCAGCATTCTTGCCTGGAGAATCCCCATGGAGGGAGGAGCCTGGTGGGCTACAGTCCATGGGGTGGCAAAGAGTCAGACAACACTGAGCAACTAAGCACAGCACAGAACAGTATCACTTTCAATCTCTAATGTCCTACGTATACAACTCTATCCCTTTACTTCCCATTAGGAAGTTCTACTGGAAAGGGAAAAAAAATGAATTATTATAGAGATAATTTGGAATATATTTATATCTATTATGGGGATTTTAGCTGCAAGTAACAAAAAATTCAACAACTCAAACCAGTTTAAAGAAAAAGGAAATATACTAACTTACATAATAAGTAATATAGGGGTGGTGTGGGACATCCAGATTGATTGGCGTAGTGGCCTAGTGATTTCATAAAGGACCCTGGTTCTTTGCGGGCTTCCCCAGTGGCCCAGTGATAAAGAATGGGCCTGCAATGCAGGAGCCATAAGAGATACAGTTTCAACCCCTGGGTTGGGAAGATGCCCTGGAGGAGGGCATGGCAACCCACTCCAGTACTCTTACCTGGAGGATCCCATGGACAGAGGAGCCTGGCTGGCTACATCTCATGGGGCCACAAACAGTCTGACATGACTGAAGCAACTTTGCATGCACGCACCTGGCTCTTTGCAGATCTGTTTGTCCATCTACACTACCAAATTTAATTCTAATCCCTGTCATACTTGCAGAGTAGCAAGCATGGCTATTTGCTTTTTTGGACATGTCTGATGAAAAAGAGTCTAGCTTCTCATCTCTCTCAAAGAACTAGGAAAATATTTCTCCAGCAAATTTTTCATGTAGTATTATTGACTAGAAGTGGTTTACATACCTATCCATAAACTTGTTGCTGATAAAACTGACCTAAAAGCCAAGCTTAGACGCATCAGATACCACCCCAGAGATGGGCATGGCCTTTTGCCCAGATCCCATATGTGACTGACTAACAAGCACAGGGAGGTTTAAGTAGGAGGTAAGCAACCAACATTATGTTGTAGATTGCTATAATGAAAACAAAAAGCTAAATATTCACAAATGTCAGTGTTTATAAGGAATATTTTTTATTTTATCTCTTGAGTCGATTATTCATCTGCTGGCTCTATGCTCCATTTTCACACACCATTGAGTTCCTTTGTAAATAATGGAAAGTAAGCCTGTAGACTATGTTTCCTAGACTTCTTTCCAATAGTTGTTATTAGATTCTGCCAGAATAAGGAATCTGAGAAGATTGGGAGGCCGAAGGAAGGCAGAATACATTACTTGTTTCCATCAGTGTCTCCAGCAGAAGCATTGCCGAGTGTGGGGGTGTGGATGGGGGTGGTGGATGGGGCTGTGGATGGGGGTGGTGGATGGGTTCCTAGGTGAAGAGAGCAGAATTCTAACGGAAGTGGTGATGGGAAGCAACCACTGGTTCAACGCTCATCACATCACATTAGTCAGTGTACTTGTGTCTGTTCTTCAGTGCATTCTGGGTAAAGGCTATGGATGATTTACCCATAGAAGGCTCAGTCGTGTCTGNTGGATGGGGGTGGTGGATGGGTTCCTAGGTGAAGAGAGCAGAATTCTAACGGAAGTGGTGATGGGAAGCAACCACTGGTTCAACGCTCATCACATCACATTAGTCAGTGTACTTGTGTCTGTTCTTCAGTGCATTCTGGGTAAAGGCTATGGATGATTTACCCATAGAAGGCTCAGTCGTGTCTGACTCTTTGCGACCCCATGGACTTGTAGCCTACCAGGCTCCTCTGTCCATGGGATTTTCCAGGCAATAGTACTGGAGTGGATTGCCATTTCCTTCTCCAGGGGATCTTCCCGACGCAGGGATCGAACCCGGGTCTCCCACATTGTAGACAGATGCTTAACCGTCTGAGCCACTAATTTGTTTATATGTTTTGTTATCTCATATTTAGTAGCATATAGCTTAGGGAAGAAAATGTATTCATTACAAAAAAAATGTAAGAGTCTTCCAATGAAGACCTTATTTACAAAAAAAGTATCTTCCCCAGTTAAGTTAATAATCTATAGATTCACAATTGTTGGTGTTAAAACTTAATGTTTACTTTTTTTGCTACTGGAAAGACTTTCTCCCAGGGCAGTGAATCTCCCATGGTGACTCTCTGCTGATANTTGTAGCCTACCAGGCTCCTCTGTCCATGGGATTTTCCAGGCAATAGTACTGGAGGGGATTGCCATTTCCTTCTCCAGGGGATCTTCCCGACGCAGGGATCGAACCCGGGTCTCCCACATTGTAGACAGATGCTTAACCGTCTGAGCCACTAATTTGTTTATATGTTTTGTTATCTCATATTTAGTAGCATATAGCTTAGGGAAGAAAATGTATTCATTACAAAAAAAATGTAAGAGTCTTCCAATGAAGACCTTATTTACAAAAAAAGTATCTTCCCCAGTTAAGTTAATAATCTATAGATTCACAATTGTTGGTGTTAAAACTTAATGTTTACTTTTTTTGCTACTGGAAAGACTTTCTCCCAGGGCAGTGAATCTCCCATGGTGACTCTCTGCTGATACTCAAATTGAGGGTGTATAAGTCAATATTCAGTCAAGAAAACAGAAGCCAGCTTCTGTTTAAAAGAAGGAATTTAATACAAGCCATCAGTCACAAAATTGGAGAAGGCAATGGCACCCCACTCCAGTACTCTTGCCTGGAAAATCCCATGGAGAGAGGAGCCTGGTAGGCTGCAATCCATGGGTTCGCTAAGGGTCAGACACGACTGAGTGACTTCACTTTCAATTTTCACTTTCATGCATTGGAGAAGGAAATGGCAACCCACTCCAGTGTTCTTACCTGGAGAATCCCAGGGACAGGGAAACCTGGTGGGCTGCCATCTATGGGCTTGCAGAGAGTCTGACACGACTGAAGTGACTTAGCAGCAGCAGTCACAGAATTATCAGAACACTTTCATTCTTAGAGAAGATCTTGGCACAAGGACTTTCGGTGCCTTGTTTGAATTAGGTTATCAGCATCAGGATGATTATTCTATTGAAAGGCATGTCATGGAGAGCAAATTCTACAAACAGATTCTTAAGTTAATAAGACTTAGGGTGATGTCCGTGCTTTAGGGGTCCTGCTGTGTTGCCCGAGCAGCTTCAGCAACCTGCGTGTCAGAGCTCTAAATAACACCATTGTCTATCCTGTTCCTTCAGCGCAAGATTAAGTCATCTCTTCTTCACCCTCTTTGCTTCTTTGATACTTACAATTTTGTAGCAGAGTCCCTAAATAGAACGTTGTCTGTTAGAAATACCTAGACTGATCTCTACTTTCCTGACTGGATGGTATGGCTTTCCTTGAACGCTACAACTCCAGACCAATCAAGAGTCAGGGAACCTCAGTGAGATCCATTGCTCTGGAGACCACTGTTTCTCTAGCTCAAAGCATGTTTGAAATTTGGGGCCTTTTTTTGCCACCTTACAGGAAGGAACAACTTATATAACTTCTGCCCCAATCACCTTTGTATTATTTAGGCTTAGCTTCTTCTTCTTCTTCTTCTTTTTTTTTTTTTTGATATGGAAAAAAATAAATTCACTCAAAATACCTTAAGATAACGCAGTTCTTGGACTTGCTCGTTCTTCCTCAAGGGCTCCCTGACCACTTTCTTGTGATCCCTTTTTCTTCTGTACATTTGCTGTATTCTCCTCCTACTGACTTGCTCATTTTTTTAAACGCAACTCTTTACAGGAAACTGCCCCTTTGCTTCTTCATATTTATTATTTCTGTTTTCTGGTACTTTTAGCTTCCACCTGACCACT
Source organism: Oreotragus oreotragus (assembly GCA_006410675.1). Taxonomy (NCBI): domain Eukaryota; kingdom Metazoa; phylum Chordata; class Mammalia; order Artiodactyla; family Bovidae; genus Oreotragus; species Oreotragus oreotragus. The sequence goes on along the minus strand of SJYX01010107.1, from coordinate 8,739 downwards.
GTACTCCCAGCTCTGCTGGATCCCGCAGTATTTCTCAATTTGCATTCTGGAGGAAGGGAATCTGATTGACCCAGCACCTCTCTCTTTGTCAAGCAATGCTAAAAGCCTTGGACTACTCTAGGTATTGGCTGCCATTAGGTCAGATTCTACCTGTGGTCCAAGCAGCCATTCCCTGGGATGAAAGAGACTTGACCAAAATAAGACTCACTGGCTTCTTTCCCATCACAGGGACAGAAACAATGTTGGCCTGTTTTACATAAGCTGCAGGGTAGACAGTGCATTTGTCTTCCCGCTACAGACTCACAACCACACAGAGCACAAGTTCAATTATGTTTTGCTTTGTTTTTCCTGTTTGGCTGGCATGTTAGCATGTATAAAAACCTTATAAAACCATAATGGAGACACACAAGGGTTATACTCTCAGAGCCATTAAACATGTTGAGAAATGTCCCAGGTCTCATTTCTCAACAAAAATGACCCTGAGTGCAGATATTAGATATTTGTTAGGCAGTGTGAAATAGTAAAACACAACAAACAAAAAACAGAGTCAGTCAGATCAGGGTTCAAAATAATACATCAAAGAATTTTTTTATGTGTTAAGTCACTGAAATATACGGAAGCTGTCCCTGCTTACGCTCATATCTTAATTTAAAGAGAGAGACATAAATGTAAGTAATATATTTTTATGTAGTGATAAGGGTCCCCTGTTGGATCAGCTTTTCAAAATAAATTACCTTATACATAGAAAATATCTATGATATCCTGAAAACTTCTCAAAGAAGCTCTGCACAAAAAAATCTGATTAAATGCATTTCATTTTTTTTTTTAATGTCAAAGGATCTAAGGTAATCTAGATCTACAGGATTGTGCTTAGTCAGATCATCCACCTACACCTAAAGTCCTTTATGCCTGCAGCCTTGTTATCCCTTGTAGGTTCTTTCCCTGATCTTCATCTTCGTCTCTAACTGCCTTCTTTCCTGACACCCATCAGTTAATTACAGTGTCATTCCTTCATATCTGCCTTTGCCTCCCAAGACTGTCTTAGATGTTTCCTCCATTTCCTTTGATTTCCATTACTTCTGCACTTTGCCCCACCCAGTGGTTGGTTTGTGATACAAAAATATTGGTGAGTACTTGAGAAACTAAAGTTATCCCAATGGAAGTGGAGACAATTAATCTGAGACCAGTTCACTTATAAAACACAGCTTCTGGGTCAGATAAGAAAGAATCTGTTTAAAGATGATATTGACACAATGAACTTAAAGCCAAAACTCCATTCAGGGCCTCGGCTGCATTTCCTTTGTTGATTTAGGGGATCATTGTTTTTTTTTTTTTCTTCTCCATTCCTTCCTTTATGATTTCACTTACACAAATAAATATTTCAGAACCCGAAGTAAGGCTATTTTTTAATTCCACCATGCCCCTTTTCCTTCAATTTAAGGCTGCCATTTTTTAAAAAATTCTGATTTCTTACCTTCCTTAGAAGAATAAAAGATCTTTGTCTATTTTCAATATTTTTATTCTAATCAATATTTGACTTTTTTCTTTTCATTCACCTTCATCCCTCTCCCTGAACATTGACATGTCTTATTCCTTATCTCTCTCTCCTGTCTCTTATACACATCTAGATGTGTATAAGAGACAGGCTCTGGAGACCACTGTTTCTCTAGCTCAAAGCATGTTTGAAATTTGGGGCCTTTTTTTGCCACCTTACAGGAAGGAACAACTTATATAACTTCTGCCCCAATCACCTTTGTATTATTTAGGCTTAGCTTCTTCTTCTTCTTCTTCTTTTTTTTTTTTTTGATATGGAAAAAAATAAATTCACTCAAAATACCTTAAGATANTGAATATACTACATACTATGAGGTGTGCAACATCTGTCAATAAGAATGGGATGGGCAATCTCTAATGCAGCAAATATCCAGTGCCTGGACCGATGCCACAGACATGCCTGTTGGGAAGTTGGCCTCTATCTGCTGCTTTCTCAGTCTTCCTTCCAGAAGTATAAGCTGTTTACATGATCTGCAGACCCCAGAAATTATTCCCATAATCCAAACATGAAAATCCATTCAGCAAATAAAATATCACGGCCCCACCCAGAAAAGGACTTCCATGGGAGCGACTTGATTTTCTCAGTACACAGTCAGCTGTGTCATTCTCCGAGTGGCAGATTGGAGCTAAAGACAAGACGGGAAGAAGGCTAGCTGGTGAGAGCGCAAGGCTTGGATGAAAATCCTCTTAAAGGTGAGCAGAACACCTAGGCAGGGCCACTGACACAGTAAAGCTGGGCGGTCAGGCTCCTGGACAAGTCACTGAAGTAGGTAGCAAAGAGCAAGCACTCAGAAACATGTTTGTGTATAAAGAACTCACATCATTTTACCTCATTATTTATTCAAATAATATTTATTGAGCACTTACTGTATGGCAGACACTGTCCTAGACACCAGCCTAGAAATAAAACAGTGGATAGTATAGAGATAATCACTGCCTTCATAGCAATTATCATCTAATAGATGATGTAGTAATAAAAGTTTCACAGATGACCCACAAAGTGGGAAAAAGCAGAATAAGTAGAGAATAACAAGGTGGGGTGTTTACTTAAGACAAGATTGGGGGAATAAGCCTTCCTGGGAGTGGAACTTAGCTAATAAGTGGAGGGTGGAGGGAACCGTGAACCTATGTGGGAACGAATATTTCATAAGCAGGACTAAAAGGGGCGGGGCAGGGGTGTGCTTATTTGTAAGAGCTGAGAGAAACAAATATGGATGAGTATGGAGAAGGGAAGAAAGATGGGAAAGAAGCTAGGAAACAGATGAGGTAAGGGCTTGTAGGCCCTGGCAAAGAGTTTAGATTCTATCCTGATGGTATTGGGAAACTATGAGACATCAGCTTGGAGGTGTTGAAATGATGATGGTGGTGGTGGGGATCATGGTGATGTGCGTAAATGCTGTACAGCACACCCCAGGCCTGGTTTCCTTGTCATTAAGTGGAGCCAAACAACCTCCCCATCTCCTGGACATTCATGGTGATTAAATGATATGGCATGCAAAGCACTTGAAATAATGCTCAGTAAGAGTTATTACAATTATTATTGTGATCATCAGGGACCCAGCTATTTGTGCTCACCATCTTGACCCCATTTGTCCCCCAAGTACATTTTAAACACAAACATTTTAATCACAATTATGCTAACTTCAATAAATGTCTGTGGAGGAAGTATTTTCTTAGCAAACTCCATTAAGCCAATTTAATTCTTTGCTCGATGTCCTATACTGCACAATTTGATCATTCATAATTTTTCCCATTTTCATTAGCACTATTTTTTTTTTCATTTCAAATTTACTGCAAGATTAAACTATCTCTTAAATTTAAATGATGAAGTCAAATGGCAGTTTCAAATCAGTACGGTTAAAATATTCTGCTGCTTAAGAATCCTGAACCTCAGAGAGGTGAACTGATTTTCCCAAATACAGTCAACTAGCAACTAACAGAGGTGAAATCCAACCTCAGTCCATTGAGTTCCGATACCACGACCTTCCACCATGGTCCTTTTTTGGAAAAGAGAGAGACAGAGTAGGAGGAGGATGAGGAAGAGAAAAAGAGAAAAAGACTTAATTACCAGGGTTAATGTGGGGCTCAACTGACATAATATATGGAAAGTGCTTTGTAAATTGTGAAGTGCTGTGCTATTTTTAGTAATAACAGTAAAAATAAGATTCATTTCTGAATCTAGAAGAGCACAGGGAATGCATGTGAATGCACACTCATTCCTGGCTGAGTGTGCTTAGCTAGATTGGTGAATTTCATTTCCTAAAGGTCTTGGTTTGTCAGATGCATCTAAGACCTACTTTAGCACATCCTAAGAGCCTCCAACAAGAAGAACAGACATGGGAACCTGTTTGGATTGGCCCAAGATGGGTCTAAAAACAAAAATTGGCTATGATGGCAGAGGAGGTCTATAAGAGTGTCTTGGAGATCTGAAACAACTTGAATTAGAGCCCTAAAGGACAATCAGGGCCCGTTGTCTGTTGAAGAGGGTCTAATTCAAAGATTTCAGCATCCAGACATCAGGGAGATAATAGTTCTTGACAGAAGTGCCATTCAATAGTCCTTCTTTCAGTACTTAATATCTTGAGGCACTGAGCTAGCAGCCAATGATATCTCAACCTCAAGAAGCTCACTGCTTCTTAAGGAAGATAAGCTTGCTAAAAAAATAATAATAAGCATGGTACAATATCAAAGCCAAGGTGGAGGCATAGGGGAGACACATCTACCTCCATGGGAAAGAGTTCCTAATTTTCAAGGACTAATAGTAACGAGATAGACAAGGCAGACAGTGCATCCCAGTAAAATAAGATTGTGCAAGGGCAAGGATAGTGACAAAAGAGGATGGGGCTGCCAAGGGAGCATATGCCATGGCTGCAGAGGATGGGAGGTGGGTGAAGGACAAAGTGACTCAGGTGCAGTGGGAGGAAAGCAGCTGGTGTCGAGAACTGGAATGGACAGGTGAGTCAGGGAATGACTCAGATGCAGAGAGTTCAGTTCGGTTCAGTTGCTCAATCGTGTCCGACTCTTTGTGACCCCATGGACTGTAGCACATCAGGCTTCCCTGTCCATCGCCAACACCCAGAGCTTGCTCAGATTCATGTCCATCGAGTTGGTGACGCCATCCAACCATCTCATCCTCTGTGGTCCCCTTCTCCTTCCACCTTCAATCTTTCTCAGCATCAGGGTCTTTTCCAATAAGTCGGCTCTTTGCATCAGGTGGCCAAAGTATTGGAGTTTCAGCTTCAGCATCAGTCCTTTCAATGAATATTCAGGACTGATTTCCTTTAGGATGGACTGGTTGGATCCCCTTGCAGTCCAAGGGACTCTCAAGAGTCTTCTCCAACACCACAGTTCAGTAGCATCAATTCTTCAGTGCTCAGCTTTCTTTATAGTCCAGCTCTCACATCCATACACGACTACTGGAAAAGATGGAGAGAGAGCACTCAAAAAGGTCTGGGAAAGAGGCTGAGTGCTTATCTCTGCAAGGCAGGTGGAGGCCACAGAGAAGTGGTTTCGTGTCTCAGGAAAGGGACTGGCTGAGACCAGCTCTGCTCATAATCCACTGCAGGCACTGAAGGTTAAGACCGTGACCAAGGCCAAAAGGCATGGACAAGAGTGGGTTAGTTAGATAAGAGGTATCTTGCAATTGCTACTATTAATAGAATAACCAGCAAACCAAATCCATTCCAAGAAGCTAGGAAAATGAAGCTAGAGGTGCCTCTTGTTATCTTGGACACAGCTTCTAAACAGCTAGCCTAGTACTGAGTGAGACAGGGCTTGCAGGTAGAAGATTTTGAAACAAAACTGGATTGGGACATGGAACAACTGGGGACCGATACAGTTTACATTCCAGAAATATGTGTGGGCTCTTGGAGATAAGGTTGATGTTGATTCATTAATAATTGTTAGTTATATTAATTAATAATAATTCACTAATAACTCAGTTCCCATTTACTGAGCCCTTTTAATTATTTCTTCCAGTCTGTGAGTTAGTTCCTCTTACTCCTGTGTCTTTGGAAAGTGAGGTGCTATAACTTGCTTAAGTGAATTAGGTGGTGGTTCCCAGACAGATAGACCTATGTCCTAAATTGCTGGATCAGTGAGCATTTCCTTCTATGGCAAAAGAGTGAATTTCTTACATGGGAAATGATGAGTTTAAGCTAAGAATCTTGAGAGGAGGAGCTTGTCCTGGGTTACCCCAGTGGGCCTTATTTGCAATCACATGAATCCTTGTAAAATAGTTACATGGAGAAGACACCCAGAGAAGGGAAAGGAGAACGTGATCACAGAGCTAGAGACTGGAGTGATGTGGCCACAAGCCAAGGACTGCTGGGCAACCGGAGCCTCTGTAGTAACCAGAGCTCTACCAAAACATTGATTGCAACTTTTGGATTCCAGAACTGTGAGAGAACACGTTTCTTTTAAGTCACTAAAGTTATAACTTGTTACAGCCCCCGTAGAAAACTAATGCATTCCTCAAGATCACAGTGCTGAAGGTGGAGGCAGCATTCAAGCCCAGGTCTGTCACACCCCGAAGTTTTTGGTTTCTCCCATACCATACTATCCTACAATGGCGCTCAACTGGTTTAAAGCTTCTACAGAAAAAAATTCAAAATGATGTAGAAACAGAATCTCGTGGAGTATAATTAGAAGAATTGGTGTCTACCACCATGGACTTTGCCATCAAGTAATGGAGCTGCAACTTGGCAGCAAACTGGAAAGGAGAGTTGAAACTGAAGACAGGAAACAAGGGGTCTGGAGGTCAACCCAGGTGATGAGGTTACGGTGGGAAAGAGGTCAAGGAAACACCTCAAGTATTCCAGACACATGGAAACCACGGACAGCTCTGAGTCCTCTTACTACACATCTTTATCACTAGACAGGCAGAATACATCTGTGCTCAGGTTACCAGCAGTACCAGGAAACAATAAGCTAGATTGGAGGGGACATGAAGATCAGGAAGAATTTGCTGTTTTTTTTTTTTTTTTTATGGTATTGAAGCAGTCAGGATTGGAAAAGTCAGAATTTTTGTGCAACTTCCTAACAAAGTCATAACATTTTTGTTTTAAAGTATAAATGACTGGGGACTGACTATAATTCTTTTCTGTATTAATTCATTCCAGTATTACTGACCCAACCTCAGCCTCTAGATAGAATCAGAATGTATTTAATGCTGGAAAAGGACAGACAGCATTCAAACCCACCCCACCCTATCCGCACAGCATATCCCTAGTGAGAACAACTCTCCTGCTCTCTGGTGAGCTTAGGTTACAAAGAAGCATCCAGAGTCAAAGGTTTGGGGGTTGGGTGAAAAGAGACAGAGGGCAACTGGGCTAGAAAACCCTAAACATCGGTAATTTTTTTTTTTTCCCAAATGTTAGCTGTTGTCATTTTTAGTCAAGGAGTTAAAAGCCATTATTCCATATTCCATGCAGGGTTTTAACAGTCTTCATTTGCATTTGCCCAAAGAAAGAAATGGTTGAAGCAACAAAGTGATGGAGGCGCCTGTGTCCCTCCTCAAGGCCTGGATGGGACCAATGTCAGGACTGCCAGCAAAGCCTCGCCGAGTCCAGTTTTCATCATGTGGGTTTGGTGACAGATTCATCGTGGTAGGCGACACATATGTGATCAGAGCGAGTACAAAGGCTTGACGCAGGCCCGTCTCTGAATGTTCTGAGTTACTCACAAAGGGAATTCAACTTAAAATTAGAAACCTTTACCCGCTGAACATGTCTCAAATTAAAGACTCCTTTTACTTCCAGGCATTCAGAAATTAATTCTCATGTGCTTGAGTATTTTCATGTTTATGATACATTATAAAATAAAAACCTATTTTTACTAGCTTAACTTATTTGGCTTATTAGTACCAATTTTCTATTAAAGAACACTAGGCTGCCTACTCCTTGGGGCAAGGAAGTTAAATTCTTCATATCCTAAGGGACTTACACCTAGCAGATGTTTATTAAATGTTCAGTGGAAGAAAGGATGGATGATTTTTGTCTTTTCCTTTATATGTACTATATTTTAAAGTGGTCAAAAATAACCTTTATAAAACATTGTTATTCAGACTTTTCATGAAGGCATGTTTTGTTCAAACTGCCCTCTACCCTTTCAGCATTTCCAGACAACCAACTTTCACAGAATCTGCATGTCTGCTTCAAAGTTTACCAATTAGATTCACTTTTATTCTAAAGAATTTGGTGAATGCTTTCTTTAATAAGAGACAAATTTTGAGATGTTGCTACAGAGGTCGAATGTAGGCCAGGATTCAAGGGCCATAGCTGGCTACTGCAGTATTAGCAAAAACCTAATAAAATGCAAGGATATGGTGAATGAAGTCATGAGACTCCCCAGGGTGATGCCATTATTGTCAGCATTTCATAGATGAAATGGAGACCTTCTGCTGGGTTTCCTCCCCACATGATAGCCCGCTCATGAGGCTGGCACTGCTCTGGAGTTAAGGGTTAAGGCAGCATTTGTTCTTGGAGCATTTTTGTTTTCCCCAGATCTCCATCCCTGCTATAAATTTTTCAGTGTGGCTTTTATGTAAATGTGGCAAGAAAGGCAAAACAGAAAAATTTATACGTAAGCTTTAGGAGGGGGTAATAAGGAATGTGAAACTGTTTATTGAAAATAAATGAATATGGAATATAGAATAGAGGCCCAAGAAGAACTGACTATTTTGTCTGAAGGACCACATCAACCCCTAGAGTAGCAGGAGGCTGATGGAGGCTTGGGAAACCAGGCATGCTCTTTTCTCTAGCTCCAAAATCTCACTCATTCTAAGAAGCTGTGGGTCCCACCAAAAACCACATCCCAGGCTGGTGGTCAGATGAACTTGAAAGTGAGTCCAGCTTTGCTTCATCAAAATGAAACCAGCATTGAAACAGACACATGTACCTCAATGTTCATTGCAGCACTGTTTACAGTAGCTAGGACATGGAAGCAACCGAGATGTCCATCGGCAGAAGAATGGATAAGAAAGTTGTGGCACATATAATGGAATATTCAGTTCAGTTCAGTTCAGTTCAGTCGCTCAGTCGTGTCCGACTCTTTGCAACCCCATGAATCGCAGCACGCCAGGCCTCCCTGTCCATCACTAACTCCTGGAGTTCACTCAGACTCGTGTCCATTGAGTCAGTGATGCCATCCAGCCATCTCATCCTCTGTCGTCCCCTTCTCCTCCTG
>SJYX01010105.1:11966-22062 GCA_006410675.1 Oreotragus oreotragus | reverse complement strand
GTCCTCCCCACTCCCTGCTGCCCAACCGACAATAAAGTTACCACCTGCTTTCAGGAACAGGTTTTCCTCCTAGGAGCGGAGGCAACCGCGGCCAGCTGGACAGCTTGGGCCCTGTCTAAAGCGGGCAACGGCTACCATGCTCCAGCCAATCATGAAAGCCTGGGAAAATTGGGTCCCCTGAGGCCAGACCTTCCAATTTTTCAAGACAAGCTGGAATCTGGAGTTTTACATGCCATCTCCCAATTTTTAGATGGCAACTAATTCAAATTTTTTAAAAGTCACAGAAAGGCCAAGCCAAACTAATCCAGAGGCTAGATTTCAGTCTATTAACTGCTATGTTTACTAAGTTTTGTTTTTGTGTTTTAGAGCTTTTGGGGAGTAAAAGTACTGAAAATGTTGTTATTGTGAAACAGAACCAGGATTTCTGCGGATGAAACATAAACATCCCCCTTAATGAATAAAGTAAACACCCATGTAGCCACCTTCCAGGTCAAGAGTGGGACACATCCCAGACCTGAGACCCTCCCCTTCCTTGTCCAGGAGGGTCTCCCTGTGTCCAGCCTCCCCTTGACATTGTCCTGCCCTTGATCTCTAAGTGTTATAGGTTAGTTATAGGATTCACACACCAGCTCTGGCTCCTCCCAGGAATGACTTACACTTGAGGAAGTGCTGTATCATCCCTCCCAAACAGACAGGTCTGGACAAGCCTCGCTAGGCCCACAGCACCATCTGGACAGTGAGTCTCCCCGCCTGGAGGAAGCTGTCCCCAGATGACTAGACCAGGGATCCGAAAGTGGCAGTTCAGGACAGAATCCAGCCCACAGATGTGTTTTGTTTGGCTCAAATGTTTTGTAAAAATTTAAATTAGCTTTAAGGCTCCCTGGTGGCTCAGAGGGCAAAGTATCTGCCGGCAATGCAGGAGACTCGATTTCAGTCCCTGGGTTGGGAAGACTCCCTGAAGAAGGGAATGGCAGCCCCACTCCAGTATTCTTGCCTGGAGAATCCCACGGACAGAGGAGTCGCGAGGGCTACAAGTCCATGGGATTGCAAAGAGTCGGACACGACTGAGTGGCTAACACAAACGTTTGTAAAAAGTTTAAATTAGCTTTAATTTAAATTTACACTCAGCCAAGCGCTGAAGCTGCAGATGGGTTACGAGAGTGCCAAGACATGGGTCCCCTGGGCCTTCACGATGGCAAGATGAGGTCTGGGGTGCTCGGAGCCTCTGATCACCTTTCTGTGATCAGGCAGCCTTTCTGTGCTCTGAGCCCACCATGTGCTACACACATCCTCATTCGGTATGTGAGTCACGACGGGGAGCAGGCTGGGAAGCAAAGGAGTCCGCCACCAACTTTTAAAACCTGGAAAATCCCACAGAAAAGTCCGACTCCTGGTCTTCCCTGAAAATTACAGGATCTGGCCAACACACCCTGCGGCCTCATCCCGGCCCTTGTGCTGTCTTACGTAACTGGTGGCGTGGGAGCCTGTGACCTCTGAGCTGGGAAAAGAACAGAAGGGAACCTCTCCTGCACCTCCCGGTGCCCTTCCGCCCCAGCTGAGGCCTGCGGGGACCCCATCCTCCCCAGTGCTCCCCGGCTCCCCCAATCTCCTTACAGAGGCAGCCTCCACTGCATCCTCCTCGTCCCCCTCATCTCGGCCGTCTTCAATCTCCTCCATCACTTCAGCCTTGGCCTCGGCCACCAGCTCCCTCAGGGCCTTGTTGCTGGTGATGCTGCTGACGAAGGGATGCTGAGAGGGGCAAGACAGCTGGGTGAGAATCACAGCGCGAGAGGGCGAGGGTGGTGAGGAGGGGCACCCAAGGCCGGGTAAGGCGATCCCCCAGGCAGATGGGGCTGGCAGCATCCCTCAGGGAGATGTGAAACTGAACATGGTCAGCAGACCCAGAGGCAGCTCAGAAAGTCCTGTGTGTGGTGAAAGAGGGCAAACACCAGCTCCGCTGCTCACTAGCTGTGTGACCCTGAACAGGTCCCTTTCCCTCTCTGAGCTGCGGGCTCCTCACCTTTGCATGGAGAAAATTATACCAAACCCACAGGGATGGTATGAGGGTGGAAGGAGATCAAGCACAGAGAGCAGTTTAGCCCAAAGTGGGAGCAAAAAATAATGTTTCAGGGGGGTTATTTGTGTTTGCTAATTTATTTTTTATCTTTATTTTTTTGGCCATGCCATGTGGCTTGTGGGATTTCAGTTCCCTGACTAGGAATTGAACCTGGGCCCTCAGCAGTGAATGCATGGAATCTTAACCACTGGACTACAGGGAATTCCCTGTTAGTTTACTTCTTAAAAAGATTTTAAAGATGTAGTTTTTAAAATATTGGCTTCCCTGGTGGCTCAGCCAGTAAAGAATTGCCTGCAATGCAGGAAACTGCTTGTAATGCAAGAAACCCAGTATAATATCTAGTATGTACTTACATAGTATAATAGATAATATATAGTATGTACATACAGTATAATATATAGTATGTACATATATATATACACATATACTTTATTGAGGAATTACACACAGAAAAGTTCACAAATCATTAAGCTCAGTGACTTTTTCCATATATACAGACTTAGTATAACCACCACCCAGCTCAAGACACAGAAAATTTCCATCACTTCAGGAAGATCCCCATCCGCCTTGCAGTCAAACCCACTGCCCTCAGCCATCAAGCTCCAGAGACTAGTTTTTCTTGTTATTTAACTCCATCTAAACAGAATCCCAACACATGTAGTCTTTTTAGTTGGCTTTCTTCACGCAACACAACTAAGCTGAGACTATGAGACTCCCCTACCTTGTTGCATGTCAGTAAACTGTTCCTTTTTTAATTTTTTTAAAACTTAGTTTTATTTATTTTTTAAAATTTTGTGGCCACCGCACGTGGTATGCAGGATCTTAGTTCCCCAACCAGGGATCAAACTCATGCCCCCTACCAGGGAAGCAAGGATTCCTAACCCCTGGGATGACTGCCAGGGAAGGCCAATTGTTCCCTTTTGATTCCCGTGCAGTATTCTATTGCGTGGCAATGGCACAGCCGTTTATTCTTTCTGCGGCTGACTGCCACTTCTGTTTTAAGAAAGCTGCTATGGAAATGCTTGTATAGGTCTTGGGTTTTGCAAAATCTTGAGGCCAAGTGGTATATGTTATATTCTGAGGCATTTTCAGGAGTGTCACATCTCTAAAAAGTGAAAGTTATTTCATGGTCCTTGGAATACACCCAAGCTTTTAAGGCCTCAGTAGATGGTAAACGAGCCCGAAGATCTCCCTATTGCAAGTCTGTCCTGCATCAGGGTGTGGAAAGGGACGCGGGATTCCTCAATTTCCCACACTCACCCAGGGCCGCTTAGAAAGGCACAGTGGCTCCCTGGGGTCCATGGCTAAGTCTCCAAGCTCCCAAAGCAGGGGGCCCAGGTTCGAACCCTGGTCAGCGAACTAGGTCCCACATAACACAACTAAAAGCCTGGCACAGCCAAATAAATAAAAATAATTTTTTTTTAAAGGAAAGGCATGTTAGGAGTGGTCATTAAGTTGTAATTTGCTCATTTGAAATCTGCAGGAAGGCTCCAATGAAATTCACTGTTTTTACTGTCAGAAAATTTATCAGCGGAGGAACAGTGTCAACAGGATTGCAGGGTAGTATCTAAATGACTAAAGAGAATAAATTTTCTAGCACCCTGAAAACACATTCACAACAGATAAGAATGATCTGTAGCAGACCTATCTGCTTATCCATTTTTATCTGTTTAGTTCATTTGTGAATGGCCAGAAGCAATACCTGTTCACCTGGGCACCTGAATGCAACCCACTCCTGTTAGAGAGCTCTGTTGTTCAGATTGCCCTAAACCAGCTGGACTTCCTCTAGTTAGTACCAACTCTGAAAGGCATGAAGAATTTANGATCTGTAGCAGACCTATCTGCTTATCCATTTTTATCTGTTTAGTTCATTTGTGAATGGCCAGAAGCAATACCTGTTCACCTGGGCACCTGAATGCAACCCACTCCTGTTAGAGAGCTCTGTTGTTCAGATTGCCCTAAACCAGCTGGACTTCCTCTAGTTAGTACCAACTCTGAAAGGCATGAAGAATTTAATTTCTCATCCTTCTCTCCCACACCCCTCTTCATTCGTCGATTCACGCCTCGGTCCCATGTTGAGGCCAGCAACGTGCCAGGTGCTGAAATAAGGCCAAACAAGCAGACAGGCAAGGTCCCTGGCCTTGGGAAAGACGATGGGCATGTCACCNCTGAAAGGCATGAAGAATTTAATTTCTCATCCTTCTCTCCCACACCCCTCTTCATTCGTCGATTCAGGCCTCGGTCCCATGTTGAGGCCAGCAACGTGCCAGGTGCTGAAATAAGGCCAAACAAGCAGACAGGCAAGGTCCCTGGCCTTGGGAAAGACGATGGGCATGTCACCAGATGACAAGAACATTTTTCAGATCAGGTAAGAGGACAGCACGAGGCTGGAGGAACATGGGCAGGGGGTGCTGGGGAGGGTGGAGTCTGCTTAGGTCAGAGGGCCCCCCTTGGGAGGGGACACTCAAGCTGAGACCTGAGGGGATGTAAAGAGGCCGCTGACCAGGGAAAGTTCTGGGCTCAGAGAATTCCAGGCAGGAGCATAAGTGAGTACAAAGGCTGCAGGAAAGCAGTGCTATAAACAGGGACCCTTCAGAGGTGTCATTCCAGCAGCCAAGCGGCTCTGAAAGGTCTTGAGTTGGATGTTAATAAGAGCTGACTCATTTGAAAAGACCCTGGTGCTGGGAAAGGTTGAGGGNGAAAAAATCTATGAAAAATGCAGCAATTCTTTATAAACAGATAGGGACTGATCTCTAAGTGAAAAAAGCAGGCTATTAAAGAGTGGGCCTATTATGCTACTGACCATCTGGTTGAAAAACAAAAAGGACCATATATGTGTGTGCACATGGGCCTCTGCAAGTTTACTTTCCTATTTAAACACTGAGCGCTTCTGGAAGGATTGCACTGTGAAATATTAACACAAGGAAGGGAGCCGGCGGCTGGCAGAGAGTGAGGGAGGGAGGCGTTGCACTTTCGCCCTCTTTTCCTTTTCGAGTCTTGAACCGTGGTGTTATATTACCTACTCAGAAGGTAAATACAATAAAAACTCGACCCAAACCACACAGTGTACCTTAACTTTGGAACATATTTATTGTCAACGTGTGAGTGTACACACAGAAAAAATACTGGTGGCATGCATGCATGCTCAGTCGTGTCTGACTTTTTGCAATCCCGTGGACTAGAGCGCACCAGGCTCCTCTCTCCGTGGGATTTTCCCAGCAAGAAAACTGGAGTGCGTTGCCATTTCCTCCTCCAGGGGATCTTCCTGACCCAGGGATCGAACCTGAGTCTCCTGTGTTTCCTTCCCTGGCAGGCAGATTCTTCACTACTGAGTCACCTGGGAAGGCCACTAGCGGGATAAAGCCTACCTACCATGTTTCTTTCCGGGCAAGTCCATTAAAAATTGCTATGCACCCTTTATATAGTCAGAAAAGAAAGTGAAGTGATGGCAGAAGGGGTGTGGGCCTGCTGGCAGGGAATGGGGATCCCTTGGCAGCCTATGCTCTGCTCTGGCCCAGCATCTGCAGGCGCACCACGGCCACCCCCACTGCGGGCCTGCCTCCCAGCTCTGAGCAGGCAGAGCTCCCCAGGAACTGCCCACAGTAGCTGCAGGAGGGGAGGCCTCCCGCTCTCAGAGGTCAGAGAGGCTTTGTCTGAATCTTAGCACGGTCCAGCTGGGTGCCCTCAGGCAGTGGCTCTGTCTTTGCACATTCTTTCCCTGCATCTGTAAAGTGGGGAGATAATCTCTTCCTCACAGGTTCTTTAAGGTTAAATGAGGTGATACCTGTAGCATCAGGTGATACTGTCCAACACATGGCAACCACTCCCCAAGTGGTAACTTCTTGAATTATAACGAAAAAGAAGAGGCAAAGGCTGCCCAATCTCTGGGAAAAACCAGAGACACTTTTTACAGCTGTGTAAGGAAGCCTCTCTGGGAGCCTCTGCATTTCGGGAAGAGAGGAGGCAGGAGGCGATTTCTGAGACATGGAAATACTGACAAAAGAGGAACTAAGGCTCAGAGAGCAACTGACAAAAAGCAAACAGAGTAAGGTAAGCAGTCAGCTTCTGACATCACCTCCTTGACCTACCAGAGTTCTCACAAGGGAGAGGCAGGCAGAGACAGGTCAAGAAGGAAAGAACCAGCTCCAGAAACTTTAGGGAAAATAAGAAAGAACTCTGACCAGCAGCCGCAGCCTGCGTGAGTGACTATTCGGTGATACTGTTCAAAAGCCTACGTGGGACCCAAACCTCCAGAAATGCTAGGACCCAGGTTCCACCAGGGACGCGGCAGAGTCTGACAGCCTGTAGCCCGGCCGGACTCAGGGCCTTCAGACCATGGCAGGCAAACGAGAAAAGTCTCGATCTTTGCAAGCACCTCTTTTCCACCTCAGCTAAATCTCACCTTTGAAACCCAGGCAGCACCTGCTCCTCTGCTGAGGGGGGCGGTGGGGTTCCCGCCTCGGGGCCACTTTCAGATGCAGTGTGGTGGAGCTGGAATTTCACCCCCAGGAACCCGAACTGCCCAGAGGGGAGAGGACAGAAAGGAAATCCAGCCCTAGTCTCGAGGGGTGACCGTGAGAATAGAAGGCGGGGTTTTCAGCTGAGAGCAAGCACGGCCACCCCCGGGCCCCGAGCCTCCCCAGCACACACAGAGGAGGACACCAGCGCATGTGAGTGCACACCCATATGCATGTACACAGAAACTGTGGCCACCTGACGCAAACAGCTGACTCACAGGTAAAGACTCTGATGCTGGGAAAGACTGAAGGCAAAAGGAGGACGGAGTGGCAGAAGATGAGATGATTAGATGGTATTAGTATATTCAAAAGCAGAGACATTACTTTGCCGACTAAGGTCCGCCTAGTCAAGGCTATGGTTTTTCCTGTGGTCATGTATGGATGTGAGAGTTAGACTGTGAAGAAGGCTGAGCGCCGAAAAATCGATGCTTTTGAACTGTGTTGTTGGAGAAGACTCCTGAGAGTCCCTTGGACTGCAAGGAGATCCAATCAGTCCATTCTGAAGGAGATCAACCCTGGGATTTCTTTGGAAGGAATGATGCTAAAGCTGAAACTCCAGTACTTTGGCTACCTCATGCGAAGAGCTGACTCACTGGAAAAGACTCTGATGCTGGGAGGGATTGGGGGCAGGAGGAGAAGGGGACGACCGAGGATGAGATGGCTGGATGGCATCACGGACTCGATGGACGTGAGTCTGAGTGAACTCCGGGAGATGGTGATGGACAGGGAGGCCTGGCGTGCTGCGATTCATGGGGTCGCAAAGAGTTGGACACGACTGAGTGACTGAACTGAACTGACTCAAGAGACATGAATTTAAGCAAACTCTGAGAGACAGTGAAAGACAGGGAAGGCTGGCGTGCTGCAGTCCATGGGGTCGCAAAGAGTCGGACACTTTGCGAGCAACTGAACGACAAGTAATGTCACCGGTGAAAAGTCCGCCTGTCATCCCCCTGGCTTCGAGAGGGGACACGTGCCCCAAGGCATCCGAAACTCCTCCTACTGGGCTTTGGAATGTCTGTGCTTTTTTAAGATAAGAATGTGTTTGATGTTTCAGAAGTGTCCTCCAAGCCAGTCATGAGTTGTTCCACAAAGGCCTGGCCTCACGGCAGCGTCATGGCTCTGGGGCCTCCCTCCCTAGCTGCTAAGCCCCCACCTCCACCCCCGGGGAGCCCTCCAGAAAGCTTCCTGGCCCAGTGGAAGCTGGCAGAATTCTCACACAGACAGATCTTCTCACCTGGGTGACCTGAGGCAAGTTAAGTTCCCACCAGGAAACACTGTTTCCTCATCAACAGAACAGCCGAAATAGGGTCTCCCGAGACCCCTGGACTGCAAGGATATCCAACCCGTCCATCCTAAAGGAGACGAGTCCTGGGTGTTCATTGGAAGGACTGATGCTGAGGCTGAAATTCCAGTACTTTGGCCACCTCACGCGAAGAGTTGACTCATTGGAAAAGACCCTGATGCTGGGAGGGATTGGGGGCAGGAGGAGAAGGGGACGACAGAGGAAGAGATGGCTGAATGGCATCACCGACTCGATGCACACGAGTTTGGGTAAACTCCAGGGGTTGGTGATGGACAGGGAGGCCTGGCGTGCTTCGATTCATGGGGTCGCAAAGAGTCGGACACGACTGAGCCACTGAACTGACTGGGGAGAGCTGTCAGGGCGCCTGAGTGCCTTAAGAGTGCAAAGAGGACTCCGTGCAAACAACTCTGCCTCACCCTCTTGCCCACACCAACCCCTCCCATCTTCAGCTTTGCCTTCAGAATGCATGGGGAACCCAACCTGTCCAGCCACGCCTTCCCTCTGTCTGGCCACCATCCCCGCCAGGATATCCCTGTATCCCTGCTTCAGTCCTGCCTCCTCTATAGCCCAGACTCAGATGACAGCAGAGTCGGCTTTTAAAAGGGCCATTACAGCTGGTCACTCTCCAGATGCTTCATTCCGGTTGTTTTTGTTGTTGGTGAATCACTAAGTCGTGTCCAACTCTTTGTGACCCCATAGACTGCAGCACACCAGGTTTCCCTGTCCTTAACCATTTTCCAGAGTTTGCTCAAACCCATCCATTGAGTTGGTGATGCCATCCAACCATCTCATCCTCTGCTGTCCCCTTCTCCTCCTGCCCTCAATCTTTCTTTTCTTTGCCCTCATCAGGGTCTTTTCCAATGAGTCAGCTCTTCGCATCAGGTGGGCAAAGTATTGGAGCTTCAGCATCAGTCCCTCCACTGCGGATGAAACCTACGTTTCTCCACCCCTGCCCGTGGACTGACGTTACCTGGACCCTGTGGGACCTGGGGATGACTCCACATCCTCTCCCTCCAACTCCATAATCCAGCTCCACCCTCTCAGGTCCCTAAACAAACCTGCCATGCTCTCCCAGCTCTGCCACTGGCTGGCTCCTCTGAACCCTCTGTTCTGCTCAGGGGATTTCCTGCCAGGCAAGGGCCCCCACCCCTAGGCCAGCAGCCACTCTCCCATCAGCCATTATTCCCTCCACAGCATGAACTACAGTTGGGAATTATTTTGAGTGCTGTTTGTGGGCCCATGAGGTGTTAAGTTCTACAATAGCCACAGCCTCCATTATCTGGGTCATCAATGTGTCCCCCAACCTGGTGAGGGGGTGTGGATACATCACTGAATGGATGGCTGGCTAGCTGGAGCGGGGGCTGAAGGAATGCATGGATAGGGAGCTGAGTGGGTGCGTAGGTGATGGGTGGGTGGGTGACTAGAAAGATGTGTTAGAGGATGGAGGGACGGGTGTGTGGATGGACGGATGAATGATGAGTGGGTAGAGGGGCGGGCTGGTGAGTCGACACATAAACGGAGGGGGAGGGAAGTGGATGAAGAGGTGGGTGGGTATATGGAGGAGGGAGGTAAGTTAGGAAATACAAGGTCTCGGGCAAAGCCAGCTTCTTTTGGTGTCCCTGATTCCATACCTAATGCTATAGACAGACAGAGAGCTCTTTTTTTGGCAACGTAACAAGTGAGATCTTAGCTCCTTGACCATGGATTGAATCTGTGCCCCTACAGTTGGAGCGCAGAGCCCGAAACACTGGACTGCCAGGGAAGTCTCAGACAGACAGTTCTTACACCAGAAGACCCAAATCTCCCGTTTCATCCCTACCCTGTTACGGCCGTCAGCAGCCCCTCCCAGCCTCACCTGAGGAATCGCATCTCCTCGTCCTTCTTCTCATCCTCGCTGATGATCTTGGAGGTGGTAATGCTCACCTCCACGCCGTCCACCACAAATTTGCGTGTCCTCTTCAGGGTCTTATTGTGCAGCCTTGAGTCCTGGCCAGGGAAGATCATTCGGCAAAGCTAAGCATTACAGCCATGAATCCATGGGTGGCCCAGTCTCAGCCCAGACCAGGAAGGAGGTGACTGTCCATGGTCCCCAGCGTGCCTCAAGCTTCTCAACCTGGAGGCCTGAGTCTCTGAGGTTAGGCCTCTTCCTCTCCCTGACCTCACCCTTCGGACACTGCCCAGCCCCTGCCTGCTGACCGC
>SJYX01010103.1:0-11425 GCA_006410675.1 Oreotragus oreotragus | reverse complement strand
TTACCTTTGGGAGGGTGGCAGTGAGCGGAATTAGACCGGAAGTAACCTTTTTGAGAGAGCTTTCAGCAGTTATTTCATCAATATGAATAACAGAAGTTTGAACAGTTTAAGTGGCAACTTAGCTGTGTGGCTTTTGCTGTGCGGAACCCACCCTCTCAGGTGCGTACATGGCTCCTCTGCAATAAGCAACCAAGCACTGGCCCACTTTTCACCAAGGAGTCACAAGGTTAATTCTTGTCAAACCTTCAAGACCCATTTCCCCCTCAAGCTTAAAAATGTCCCTACACACAAATCTCTAACACTACACACAATTTTCCTTTCATGGTGTATCCTAAGCAGAAAGAAGATGACCAATGCAGCCACTTTCCAAAAACACTGCCGTGTCATCAGAGCAGTCCCATCAGTGACACTCCTCAGACTGCTGGGACCGGGCACTTCAGGCAGCCGCACCATGAGGCCCCTTTGGGTTGTGTGGGAGGGGACCGCTCACCATCATTAACAGTCACATTTGGCCATTACCTTGTTCAAATTTGAAATCTATGTAAGAATACTGATTCATTTCTTTTCTCTTTTTTCTTTTTCCACTGGTTTCTGGCGATAGCTCCTGCCATTTTTTAATGGCGTCAGAAAAGGCCTAAAAATTGAGAAAGGGAAAGGTTACTGCTGTAAATGGGACACAAGAATACGTGAAACACAGGCAATCCCAAATCTCGTTGCGACTCAGTTTCAGCTACCTTCCCTATATGGCTTACCAGAAAAGGTAGTGGCAAAATAAGCAGGTAGCGTTTTGTTACTTCATTTTCTCTTTCAACAATTGCTGTCATGGCAGAACCGAGATGCTGACTGATGAAGAGGTGCATGAGAAAGCAAACCACCGGAGGTGTCCCTGAGTCAGCCCAGGTCAAGCCACGTGGCAGAGGGCTGCAAGCCACGTTTCACAGGCACCAGGCCACNACTTCATTTTCTCTTTCAACAACTGCTGTCATGGCAGAACCGAGATGCTGACTGATGAAGAGGTGCATGAGAAAGCAAACCACCGGAGGTGTCCCTGAGTCAGCCCAGGTCAAGCCACGTGGCAGAGGGCTGCAAGCCACGTTTCACAGGCACCAGGCCACGCGGTGCTTCTCTGGCCAACAACCCCACCTCCACGCCCCCCCGCGTCCTCGCTGCTTTCACTCACTCCTCCACCTTGTACTGAACACTGGAGCACAACATGCTTATGCCAGAGATACTTCCTTCTCTTCCACAGCGTTAGCTTCTCCCTCTTTTTATATCTTTCCAATAGGCATTTAAAGGTGATCAAGTCTCTGCTATCTTAAAAGAAAACCTTTCCTCCCAGACCTCTTTCCTCTTCCAATTACCAGCTCCGCTTTTTTCCCTTGTTTGTAGCCAAGCTTATCAAAAAAGCCACCTGCACATGCCATCACCTCCCCTCCCAGGAGCGCCAGCCCCCTCTGCCTTGGCCTCTACCGCACCTCTCCACTTGCTCACCTCCCTAACACAGGGCCCAGTCCAGGGCCTCTGCTTCGGCCCTCGCCCCCCTGGATCCCAGCAGTGACACCACGTGGCCTGCTCCTCTGCCTAGTGTTTCCACGCGGGGAGTCTTCCAGGTAGCCACAGCTCTCTTCTCACCCGACAGTCTCTTCAGGTGGACCTTGTCCAGGCTGGTGAGGTTACTTTCTATATGCTGACGAATCTCAAAATCCCTTCTCCAGTCCATTATTTCCCCCATTTTTGGTCCATTCAGCCACTCAATGAATTGTTTTTACTCAGGTATCTGAGGCCCACCCAGCATGCTGGCAGTTCAGCATTTCCTGGACAGAATTCACTATCTTCCCCTCCAAATTAGCTCTTCTACGGGAATCCTCATCCCAGGAAATGACACCCTTGTCTTCCACGCCCTGCCCTCCCTTCCTACTGACCTCCTGCTTATGCAACACTTAGGGGTGTGATTAAATGTCAGAGAGGCCCTCCTGGAGCCTCTCGGACCACCCTCTAGTTATATACTCTTTCGGAATAGTTATCACAGTTGTAATTACATACTTATTTGTGATCTGTATCATGTTACTTCCTCCCCTAGACTCTGAGCCTCTAGGACAGGGACTGTGACAACAGCTCATAGGATGCCTTCAGCAATGTGCACAATCTGGATCTGACACTCACTCAGTAAACAGAAGGTTACGGGGATGTGCATGTGTTATAGGAATGCTGCTAATCAATCACATTCTGAGCCTGTTCATCTTAAACAGCTGTGCAACCCTGTGGCAAAGCGGTAACAAAACAAGTATTTTAAGGGAAAGGATCAGCCCTGCATCTTAACCTAACTCCTATCTCCCTTCCTTTTCAAAGCTCCTCAGTGTGGGAATCAAAAGGGAATTGACATTTGCTGTATGCACCTCCTATAAGTTAGGCACTGCATGCAGCCCTTTCAAGTCCTTAACTTAGCCCATTTAATTCTCACCACAATCCTCTAAGGGAAGTTATTATTTATTTCACAGTAGAGGGAAGCAAGGCTACAGAAAGGGGCAAACCTTAACTACAGCGAGGACAGGACTCAGGCCAGCCTTGGAACTATAGCTCCTCTCTTTGGCGTCACTGTGTCCTCAGTCAGATTCAGTGAAACTTCACCAAGTTTCCTTTTGCTACCTCTCTGCATCCCTGATCAGTGTCCTCCACAGCTATGGCGCCTCCTCCCCTGCTTCCTTCCTTTCTGGAATTCCCACTATACAAGGTATTCCCCACAAACTCTCAGGTACCAGTGTCTGTACTCAGCTGCAAGACTAATTCATACCACATTTTATCTACAGGCAAATATCCCACCCTTCAACCAAGGCTATTCTCTAAGACCCAGGAGAGGGAACAAGACAAGTTACTCTGACTTGCATTTTATAAATGAGTTAACTCGCAAATCAAATACCCAAAGTATTAGTTTTAACAATCAAGGATTCAGGCTGGTTCCAATTTTCAGGGCATCCTTTAAGGGATGACCTAAAAACACAACAACTGGCATCTGATGATGTAAAAGCTGAGAAGTAAACAGAGACTCCTCCGTGGGGCCTGGTGGGAAGGTCAAGTCCAGAGATAGAGATACGTTACCTGTATGGAGAGAAAGGTGACCATTCAAGTACACGGAGGGAGAAACCTAAGCAGCCTGGGTAAGACCCTGAGAAGGCCCACCTCACACAACAGAAGTTAAAGGATGGGTTAAAAAAGATGGCCCTGTCCACCAGCATTAAGTTTCATGAGGGAAGAAACCTGTATGTCCACTGTGCCATTCCCAATGTGTGACCTACGGCAGGCACTCAGCAAACTGCCTGAAGAAAGAGGTAGTCACACCTGTGACAGGGGGGGAAATTTTCAATCTACTCGAACCATCAGTCAAATGCGAGTGTGTAAAGCAAGACACAGAGAGCTGTCAGGATCTCCAGGCTGGCCAAAGACTTGGTCCGTGCTTTTCCGTAAGATGGTACACAGACACCGGAATGAACTTTTTGGTGAATTCAACAAAGTAAAGAAAATCTATCTTTGTCAAAAGGCAAGGTGAAGGAAAATCCCAAGATGACAGTCATAAGGCAGGCATGGAGAAAGCAGCAGGCATGAAGTTCTGCAAGTGTAAGACCAACAAGTGGCAGAACTAGAATTAAAATACAAGCGAGATATCAAATCTAAGTTTGATCAAGATTCTGGATGTAACCAATTTATAGGAAACAGACGAACTATTCAATTACAATGCAGGGGTGCAGTCAGAAAAACTCAAGACTGTGGAAGCCTGTAAGATAAAACAAACCAGTTTTTTTTCCAACAAATAAGCAGTAAGGAAAAACAAAGGAGAAAGAGAGCTTGCAGATTAAGAGATTCAAGAACTCAACAGCCACACGCAATAAACATATTTTACTTGGAATTCTGTGACCAAACAAGCTGTTTAAAGATTTATGACATATTCAGAGAATTTGAATGCTGACTGGATATCTGATGATGTTAATTTTTAAGGTGTGATAATGGTATTTTGATTAGATTTTAAAATATTTTGCCTTTATCTTTTAAAATTAATACTAAAATACTTTCTGGATGAAAAAAATGAAATGAAGCCTTTTTTTTACTTCAGGTAGGGGCAGGTGGGTAAGGTGTAAACACAAGACTGGGCAGGAGCTGGCAACTGCTGAAGGGGAGTGACAATATGCAGGGACTTGTTACAATACCATCTCTACTCCTGTATGAGCCTGATGTTTACAGTAAACAGGGAAAAAAACAGCAATCCATGGAGAACTGACCCTGCCTTAGTCAGCATGCCTTCCCTAAGCCATCAGCGTGTTTGGGGAGTGGTGCAGAGAGGAAGAGCTACTGCTGTAGCGAGGAAGCCCCTCAGTGTATGTTGAATTTCTGCCTCCCTGCCCATGTGGGTGTGACTTCCTACAGGGAGACGTTCTAAAAGGGCACTTCAGATTTTAGCTTTTGTCAAACATTATTTCCCCTTAAATACCTGATGTTCATTCAAGTAGCCCAACCCATCTCTTTTAAAAATCCTGTAAAATCTTAGATTAACAGACACCACAAAAAATATAAAGGGCCAGACAAATGAGGAAAAGGATATGGAAGCTATGAGCAAGAACTGAGCCATAAAACTCGACAATTTCCACCCAAATAACGACCAGCTGAGGGATGATCAGACCTTCAATGTGGAGAAGCACCTGCTAGCGAAGTCACTTTTACTGACCTCAGGATGTAGGCAGGGACATTTCTAATGAGGACCAACCCACCTCCAGACAACGGGAGCTGTCTCCTGCTGCTACCCTTTTATTTTTTTATCTGAGCTTCCTGGGAGCTCAGAAAATGTGTAAGGCACCACAGGATCAATAAAGATGCCACACAGGGCCCTAGAGATTCAAGAGCCCCTTCTTTCTCAAGGTCATTAATTTGGAGGGGGGAAGCTCATTCACTTTTGAATGACAGTACACACATTCCCTCTTTAGCAGGGGGAATGAGAAGGCATTATCTATCAGAAATAGAAGGCATTATTTCTGTGATCCCTTCAGAGTATTTTTAACTAAAATGAACCTGTAATTAGGAGTTTGCTGACAGATGCCTGGATCTAATCAAGGTAGAGGTGGAAGGGGCCTAGACTCAGCACATTCACCGATGTTCACCTTCTTTCAGGTTAAGACCCAGTGGGTGTTTTAACAAGTAAAATAACTCCACATTTGCTTGCTCAAAGTCACCAGAACTTCAGCAAGAGAAACCGATTTAAAGGCAGGAGAGAAGAGGAACAGGTCAAGGACCCGCTGGTGCTGCTCTTCTGCCCTGGCTGTCATCAAAGGGCCTGTACAGTGGGCTGCACTAAACAGAACATGTCTGCTACTCACTAGCGACCAGCACCCTTCTAAGATCTGGAACAGAGGCCCTTAAGTGGAATCTTATTTAGAGTCCAGAAAGAAAGAAAGAAAATCTTGAGAGCTTTCAGGAGTTGCCCACTCTCTTCTGAAGCAAACCACCACTCCCTGGGCAGTGCTGGGCTCCTGGCCCTTTGGACTCTGCCTCACGTTAACTGATAACTGAGCCATCTCGGGGAGGATCATGGGACCAGCCCCAAGACAGAAAGCACACCAGGGAGGAACACACCCTTCCACTAAACATTCCACGGGGAAATTCATGTCCTTATAGTCATACCAGAACTTTCCTGCTTCTAATCTGTGTTTCTTTTCATTCAGTCCTTTCTGATCAGCAAATCCTTTGTCTACATATCTTCACCCTGACAAACTCCTTAGCTCTTTGCCATCATAAACCACCCCAACTTCTGCATCTCGGGAAGAGGTAGTCAAGAGGTGGGCCCCACCAGAAGACCAAGTAGAGCACCTTTCGGGTGATTGCATAGTGTCCTTTGAGCTCGTGCAGGGCCCACTTGATGTCCTGACTGCTAAGCATTTTGAAGTCGGCCATCAGGAGGTCGGCAGCTTGGATGAAGCAGCGCTGGTCAAGAGGAGCTAATTTAGAATAGTCAAAAAAGTCTATTGTAGGCAACTGAAACGAGAGAGAGGCACAACATTAGAGGCCAGACGTGCATTTCTAGAGGAAAATCATTTGAAGAATTACTTACTGAAGAATAGAATCATCTGACTTGTATAGTTACTCTAATGGAGGATACCAGCCCTGAACAAAGACGAAGAAATGATGTTCAGAGAGGTTAAACAAGCTGTCTGGAGTCTGGAGACTAGTTTTGCTAGTTGGAACTGTGAAAAAGTATAGTCAGGGGTTTGAACACAAGTTTTTAGCCATTTTCTTTTCACAAAAGGTTTAGAACAAACTGAGGTTTTTTTCCCCAGCTACAAAATACAGTCATACTTCAGGAATACTGGAGATTTGGTTTCAGACCACTACAATGAAGTTAGATTCACAATAAGGTAAGTCACACAAACTGTTTGGTTTCCTAACTTTTAGAAAAGTTAAAATTACACCATACTGTAGTCTAGTAAGCATGCAACAGTATACGTCTTAAAAAAAATGCACGTATTTCAATTAATTCTATAATTTATTGCTAAAAAATGCTAACCATTATCGGAGCTTTCAGCAAATCAATCTGTTTGCAATAGTAACATCAAAGGTCACTGATCACAGATTATCATAACAAATACAATAATAATAAAAAAGTCAGAAATATCGTGAGAATTACCAAAATGTAACAGAGATACGAAGTGAACAAAAGTTGTTGGGAAAATGGCACTGACAGATTTGCTCAAGGCAGGGCTGCCATAAACCTTCAATCTGTGAAAACAAAACCTGTAATATCCATAAAGTGCAATAAAATGAGTAATAACCATACATGAAAGAGACAGTCAAAAAGAATTTGTGGGAAGTGGAAGGATGGTGCAACAGAGACCAGTGAAGCAGTTCTGAACTATACTTTCCTTCAACCACTGAACATACTAAATGCTAGTCTGGACCACACATGAAGACAATGATTAAGATTTTTAAAAACCAAACTGTTTATATCTTGACATAGGATTTGGTTACACAGGTGTATGCACTGTACATAAATCTTACTTAAAAAAAAAAGATATTAAACTCTAGGCAACAATCTGCATGCTAAAGTATTTATGCAGCAGAGTACTGATGTTTTTGCAATTTGCTCTGAAGTGGGTTATAATAAAATATAAGAGGGATGCGCTGATGGACAGAGGGATGGATATGGGACAAATTGGACAATAGTAAAACGTTAACTTTTAATAGTACTGGCTGGTGTGTATACAGGAAATCAATAGAAAGTTCTTTTGGCTTTACTGTGTATTTGAAAATTTCTTAATAAAATGTTAAACCCTAAGATGATACAAAGAGTCCTGGCCAATTCTTGATTCATCTTAGGAACTTGCTTTGTAGCATTAAAGATATCGAGGATTTGTTTAATTCTTTGTGGGAAGGGAAGATGGAATTACAATGAAAGAAGTCAAATACAGAACTCAAGGTAACTCAGAGGGGAAAATCCCACTAAAATATGTATTCTGAAAAACATATTTTCCTGGATAGTCTTAAAAAAATGCATCTTGACAAAGCACTTTATTCCCTTAAAAATGATGAAAAGAGGAGAGAATTTCCAAGTACACACTTGCCTTCATCTCATCTTGGCTGGCAAGCAGGCTGCTGTTGGGATTCATAAGGACTCTGTCTTCTCTCTTTGGATAATCTGGATTTTCCAGGAGAAAATTACAAAGTCTGTAAAAATAAATGATGTTACTGTCACACTGTTTCCAAATGCCACACTTGCTCACTGATTCAAACATAATGTATGAAAATAAAATCTCTACTCACACTCTAATTGACCTATCAGGGAATGAAAATATTTGCAGATCAGAAAAACAAACGAACAAATAAAGACATTACACTGAATTTCTATTTTCACTTGCTAATGTGAAAAGCAATAAACATACCGATAGAGGTAAACTCCTCTGAGATTTCTCTGTTAGTTCTAACTGGTTGAACTGCATGGAATTGTAGAATTTAGATGAAAGTATCTATCATTTGTCAGGAAAACTATTAACAAATAAGGGATAGGGGAAAAGTCTGTATTCACATTCACAATTAAAACTAGTTTTCTAAGAGTTAATAAACAGAACATAAAAGACCTGTGCTGATTCAGTAATACTTTTTCTAACCCTGTGGTAAATAAATCCCCATGACGATTTGAAGGATGCTCGGTTTACTCTAAGGCTGACCATGTTTGCTTAAGGAAAAACTCTCTCCATTCCAAAAGCACAACCTTGTCTTTTTAATCACTACCATGAAATCTTTCAAAAGCAAGGATAAGGAGAATAAAATAACCCGTAAGATGTATCACTGCCCAGATTTACAAATTTAACTAGCAAGGCCCTTCAGGCCTATAAAAACCAAATGCAGCAACACTCTGTGTTCTTGGGATATTCCACAGTGACAAGGACAGCTAGGGGTGTGTGGCATGAGCCACTTCAGCAGCAAGAAAGCTGCCCAGTCACAGGGCAGGCGGGGCTTCCCCTCGACTCCAGCTTTCTTCCTTTCTCCTGCAGACTGCCTCAAAAGTGCCCCACCAGGACTCTTCCCAGGTCTTCTCCTGAGTGTCAGGAATAGAGCCTCTAATTAAGACAGGTCCAGCAGAAAGAAGTCAGAGAGAAAGTGCTCACCTCCCGCTCCTCTTCTCACCAGGCGCCAGTGTTCAGGGGCTGAACACTGGGGAGGCATGCCTCTTGCGCAAACCCCCCCACGACCCTCAGCACTGGCCCAACGGCACCGTGCCTTCCTCCAGCTCCAGGACTGGTCAAGCACCCCTCAGCACCCTTTTCTTCATCACCACTTGCAGGGACCCCACATGCACTTTCCTGTTCAGCTCTCTTCCTATCACCACGCTTAGTTCTCTGGAACACACGCCCCAAGGCCTGCGAGGGAAAACCCCTTTCTCACATTACAGCAGCAGCAAGGGGAGACACCTTCCTCAGGAATTCTGAGCTCATTTCCCTTTAAACCATGGCCACTGGTTCCAGTACAAACTGACGAGCACCACAGGTTACACAGCCTCTGAAGGGTAGCTGACAGTCAGGCACCAGGAAGGACTCAGAATCTGTGGAAAAAGCCATGGACTTCCAAACAATCCCTTTCTCATGCACACCTGGACATATTATAAACCAGGTGTGGAAGAGCGCCTCCATTTCAACCTTACTTGTTTGTAATGTTCAGATAAGTGCGGCTATCAAAGTCGAACAAACGGGCAAAAACTAGAAATTTGGGGAAGGATAAAAAGGTCAAATAAACAAGAATCTTCTTTGATAGAACAGCCATGCATGAATGAAGCCAGGTGGCTCAAATGGGGTGCATGCAAGATGATCTTGAAGAAAGAATTAAAACTCCTGTTTCTAGTTTTTAAAATCTCATCCTTTAAAAATTTATATTTTTATACATTTTCTAAACCTATTTTAGAGGTCCTGTTCTTAGCAATTCATTTTGTATTTTCAACATTATGAAAAACTTCTCATATCAACATGATGCAAGATGTGGAATCCCACCTGTCGGGTGTCAGAGGCTCTCACTTTGAACTGTCAAAATTCATTTCCTTTTTAAAATCTCCTCTACCCCCACCAACACAACTTTCCTGGAGTTAAATGATATTCAGTGACACAGATAATTAAGAACAGAGTTTCCTTTCTACAGATATATGCTACAACCAAATACATTAATATTTACAGCCCAGGGCAAAGGCAGCGGGAGGCTTGTCAGAACACAGGTCTGCCCACCTACTGATATTATTCCATGCTTGATCTGACTTGACAAGCTAAAGGGTTTTGAGAAAGCACTCCCACTAAGTAAGCCAGGCTAATATTTCTAGCTTTTGCTCTTTAATAGTTGTTGCTGCCTCGATCCAATTTAAGTTGCATCACATGTGGGTAAAGTCTCAGTTAAAGAGAGCAGGTTACTGTCACAGAAGGCTCTCCAGGCAACAGGCTTCTCCTGCTAAAACGACCAGCTGGTTACAATTAAAGGTGACAAAGACTGGACACAAAATGTTGGCGAGCCAGCCCCACAAAATATCAGCTTGCTCTGCTCTGCTCTGGGCCTCCTTTCAGCCCTACATTAACAACATTTAAGTCAGTTATGAGAATTAACAATTCAGTCTCAAAAGTCCAGGGACAAAAGGAAAACAGAGTCAGGAAAATCAAACAGGAGGGCTTCCCTGGTAGTACGGTGGATAAGAATCCACCTGCCGATGCTGGGTATGCGGGTGTGACCTCTGGCCCGGAAGACTGCACGTGCCACAGGGCAGCTAAGTCCACGCACCACAACTGCTGAAGCCCGAGCACCAGAGAGCCTGTGCTCCGCAACGAGAAGTGACTGCAACAAGAAGCCCGAGCACTGCAACCAAGAGGAGCCTCCACCTGTCACTAGAGAAAGGCCCTACGCAGCAACAAAGACCCAATAAATTATACATACAAAAAACCAGACTGTAGGTTTGAAAGTATTCAATACAATTACTGAACATTCCCTTTCCACTGGAGTTCATAAGACTTTGCATTAGGGACAGAGTCGGTAAGTCCCAAGAGAAAAGGATGTGTGCAAGACTCACGAGGGAGGACAGAATTGTCACGGGATCTGTCAATCTTATCATGTTTTACTGACACTGCAGACAACTAACCTTGTAGGTATTTAGAAAACAATATATTCATCTACAGAATGAGAGGGAAACATTAAAGTATACTAAATTTCTAAAGGGTTACTTTGCTGCTGCTAAGTCGCTTCAGTCGTGCCGACTCTGTGCGACCCCATAGACGGCAGCCCACCAGGCTCCCGTCCCTGGGATTCTCCAGGCAAGAACACTGGAGTGGGTTGTCATTTCCTTCTCCAACGCATGAAAGTGAAAAGTGAAAGTGAAGTCGCTCAGTAATGTCTGACTCTTCGTGACCCCATGGACTGCAGCCTACCACACTCCTCCGCTCATGGGATTTTCCAGGCAAGAGTACTGGAGTGGGGTGCCATCGCCTTCTCCAAAGGGTTACTTTAAAATTTACTGAAAGAATCAGACACAACTGAGCGAATGAGCATGGACCACTGGAAAGCTATTTGGAAATATGTTTCAAGCATCATGAATCTATTTATAATCCCGGATTCCAAACTTCAGCGTTTCAGGATCTAGAGTATAATTTTTAAAAAGGAAATTACTATATGGAATAATGTAGAATAACACTTATCAGAACATTAGTGAAATATGAACAAGGAGAATAACAAAGAGGAGAAAAACTAACAAAGAGGAAAATTCAATAGAATAATTTTTAATTAAAGGTGATCATTAACACCATGAAGAAAACAATGAAAAGTATTTTTTACTTAACATTACTTCATTAAAAATCCAAAATTATATTTGCTCTTAAAAAAGTATGTTTTCATTCCAAGAACTAAAAAGGTACATTAAAAAAAATTA
>SJYX01010102.1:0-11921 GCA_006410675.1 Oreotragus oreotragus | reverse complement strand
TCTGAGATTATTGATATTCATCCCAGCGATCTTGATTCCAGCTTGTGTTTCATCCAGCCCAGCATTTTGCATGATGTAATCTGCATATGTTATATAAGCAGGGTGACAATATGCTGCCTTGATGCTGTCTCTTATACACATCTAGATGTGTATAAGAGACAGTTGTGACCCCATGGACTAGAGCACACCAGGCTTCCCTGTCCTTCACTGGCTCCCAAAGTTTGCCGAAATTCATGTCCATTGAGTCAATGATGCTATCCAACCATTTCATCCTCTGCTGCTCTCAATCTTTCCCAGCATCAGGGTCTTTTCCAAAGAGTCAGCTCTTTGCATCAGGGAGCCAAATTATTGGAGTTTCAGCATCAGTCCTTCCAATGAATATTCAGCATTAATTTCCTTTATGGTTGAGTGGTTTGATGTCCTTGCAGCCCAAGGAACTCTAAAGAGTCTTCTCTAGCACCACAATACAAAAGCATCAATTCTTTGGTTGCTCAGCCTTCATTATGTGAGCTCAGCCTTTGTTATGATCACATCCATACATGACTACTGCAAAAGCCATAGCCTGAACTATACTGACCTTTGTCAGCAAAGTAATGTCTCTACTTTTTGATACACTGTCTAGGTTTGTCATAGCTTTTCTTGTAAGGAAATTAACACTAACTTAGCAGTTGTAGATTCTGTACAAAAAGATTGTCTGATATGCATATATTTTTGATGATAGTATTGATTTCTATTAAATCTTTGAACAAATAAAGAAAAGAGGGCATTTTGTTCATCACAAAATTGCAACCATTACTGGGATAGCATATAGCAGCTGCCTAACAGCTCTGCAGTCTAGAAACTACAGGGAGAAATTTGGCAGGTGGAATGCAATTACACAAACTGGACCTCATCCAGATGTACAGGGCAAACATCCTTTCACTCTTACAGATTGCTTTCAAATCTTTAAGGGTCATAAAAAATTAGTTATTTCATTTTTTATATCTCACTCAAAATATATCTAGCTTTGTCACATTAAAATAAAATTAAAATCAATTGTCTTTTGCCAAAAAGCAAGTCTAATAATACTATTTCACTGTTG
This sequence comes from Oreotragus oreotragus, assembly GCA_006410675.1. Taxonomy (NCBI): domain Eukaryota; kingdom Metazoa; phylum Chordata; class Mammalia; order Artiodactyla; family Bovidae; genus Oreotragus; species Oreotragus oreotragus. Next base: position 10,840 of record SJYX01010102.1, on the reverse strand, counting down.
GAGTGCACTCATATAATAAAGTGTAGATGTGTTTTGTGCTTTTAATTAAATGTTGAATTTTGCTCTCATTCCACATTTCCATCATATGCTGAAAACAGTATATGATGAATGGCAAACAAATTTCTTTTCTTTGTGGGACTGAAACATAATCTATTCAAATGCTCCCCACAAGGAATATATATTTTTTACCTGAGATTAATAGCAAACAAATGTGTTAAAATTTTACATATGTTTATTTTATAGTTGTTCATATCTTAACAATTAATTCTTCTTCTATACCATTACTTGTTTAATTCTAACTCAGAAAAAAAATATTTGATATCTGGACTTTGGGAAAACAAAAAAAAAAAATCGACAAATCTTGGTTGTGATCAAGCGTTTGTTATATGATTTTGGAGCAGATTTTTCAGATTTCCTGTCTACTTTACTATGCTACCTCCTATAATCCTATAAGAACTTTCAGACCCTCTCATTTTATGTTTTAAATATTATTATTTGCTACTTTCAGGGGGAAATTAATCAATATTTTTTAGTTTATGTTGATTTGGTGAACAATAGTAAACAAATACTTGTGCTCAACAAGTTTTTCAATTAGCCTTAGAAATTAAAATAAATAAAGATTTAATACAGATATCGGTGTCTATTTGAATTTAAAATCAGGTGGTCCACTTTTTTTTCACAAATGAGAAAACACCTCATTTTTCTGATCATATCACACTTAGATTTCTTTGGACAGTGTCTTGTCTAGCATTTGACCTTTATTTTATGCTTATTTAATATTTTATTTCACTGAATACACTCGCTTGTACTTTTCCAGTGTGAGTTTCATTTTGTTTCTCTCTACTCATATTTGATACATTTAGTTACATTATATTCCTGTCTGTGTCAGTGTTTTCAATTCTTCTCTTTTTATTATTATGTCGAATTTGTTAATTTTAAGTACAGATTTGATATTATCACATCAGCAACTTACTAAAATTTTCCTAAATTGACTTCATGTATAGAATTTTTTACTTCTGCTCAAGTTTTGAATCAGTCTCCTTCTCTAAGAGTACTATATATGAAGTAGATGTTATTTTAACATCTAGAATGGTAATGCTTACAGCAATTGTATTACAGTATATATTAATCTGTTAATATCACCACCAACAGACATTTTTCCCTATTAAGAGTAAAATTAATTGCAGCCTTCTTTCCTCTCAAGTTATGCCTCATTCTGAGTTTGCAAATTTTCATCAGAATAGGATTAAGTGGTTCAGGACATTTTGTTCTTGTTCAGTCACTAATTCATGTTAGACTCTTTGAGACCCCATTGGCTGCAGCACACATCTCCCTTGTCCTTCACTATTTCCCAGAGTTTGCTCAAATTCATGCCCATTGACTCAGGGATGCCATCCAACGATCTCATTTTTCTGTTGACCCTTTCTCCTCTTGCCCTTAATCTTTCCCAGCATCAGGGTCTTTTCCAATGAGTCAACCTTTCCCATCAGGTGGCCAAAGAATTGGAGCTTCAGCTTCAGCATCAGTCCTTCCAGTGAATATTTATTTCCTTTAGGATTGACTGGTTTTATCTCCTTGCAATCCAACACCTTCAAGAGTCTTCTGTAGCACCACAATTTGAAAACATCAATTCCTAAGCACTCAGCCTTCTTTATGATCCAACACTCAGACTCATACATGAGTAACTGAAAGACCACAGTTTTGGCTATATGGACCTTTGTCAATAAAGTAATGTCTTTGCTTTTTAATATGCTGTTTGGCTTTGTCATAGCTTTCCTTCCAAAGAGCAAGGATCTTATGATTTCAAGGCTTCAGTCATCATCCACAATAATTTTAGAACTCCCCAAAATAAAATTTGTCACTGTTTCCACCTTTTCTCTCTCTATTTGCCATGAAATGTTGGGACCAAATTCTATTATCTTAGTTTTTTAATGTTGAGTTTAAGCTAGCTTTTACACTCTTCTCTTTCATGCTCATCAAGAGAAATGGAAAGAAAGAGTTGAAATAACTTGAAGAAAACACAAACAAATGGAAAAATGTCTTGTGTTCGTGGATCAGAATTAAAATGTTCATAAACCCAAACCCATCAGTAGATTTAATTCAACATATAAAATTTTCAATTATTTTAAAACAGAAATAGAGAAAAAAAAATCTACAATTTGTACATAACCACAAAAGACCCCAAATAACCAAATCAAGTTTTATGAAGAGCAAAGTTGGAGGGTTTGGTCAATTAATGTACAAAAAAATGAAGCAAGAATATGCAAGGAGAAAAGACAGTCTCTTCCACAAGTGGGAAAAAGTGGACAGCTGCATGTAAAGCAATACAATTAGAACATTTCTCCATGTCATTTAAAAAAACAAACAAAATAAATACCTAAGGGTAAATTTTCAAACCATAAAATTCCTAGAAAAGAACATACCCAGAACATGTTTTGACATAAATTGTAGCAAGATTTTTTTTTCAGTGTCTAGTCATTCAGTGTCCTATTCCTGCACTTTCTCCAGTCAGACTTACCACTGGCTCCTGACTGGCATGAAACAGGGCTGTCCCAATGTCTTTGGGCTGAAAGCCACCTCTAAAGTGTCAGAGACAAGAAAAAGAAGACTTATTATGAGAAGTATTTTATTATATCATTTTTTAAGATTTGAATATTTGATGGCAAGAATTGATGTGTCAAATATTACTTGAGTTAATAAAGATTATATTATTAATGCTGTCAATAATTTGCATGCATCAAAATAATTTGTGTGAAAGACTACTTAAAATTTACTTTAGAAAACTGTATTTTAACATTTTATTATGGAAATTTTCAATCCCATATGCACAGAGAAAGATTAGGTTAATGAACTTCCATGTATACATCCCAAAGATTTCATAATCATCAAATTCAGCCATTGTTTCTCCTTTTAATCCCTATCTTTCCTTCCTGGCTCAAATTATTTTGAAGAAAATCCAACACTTCACATCATTTCATACAAAAGTATTACCATATGCGTATCTAAAAATCTTTCTTTCTTAAAATTATAGCCATGATATCATTAATATGCACAAAATTACTATATCATGCAATACTAGGCAGTACTCATAATTTCTTATTATCACATAAATGCTGTATTTTTGAAAGTTTAGTTGAGTCATGATTCAAATATTTTAAATATACCTTGTCTTTAAATCTGCAAATATGTCTTCTCTTTCTCTTGTGGTTTACCTGTTGAAAAATTCGGTTGGTTTCCTAAAAGGACAACTTATTTCCTAAAGTGAAAAAATGAATGTGACCTAGTAAGTTTATATTCCAATCATCCATCCTTTCATCTCTCCATATAGTCATTCAAAACTTAATATGTTTGTATATCATTGTCCATCTATTTATCTATTTTAGCTATGGTGTATCAATTAATGCTTCAGCATGATTACACAGAAAATCATGATATGACTCTAAAGGCAATGGCAGATTATGTTCTGATGATATGGTGAGGTTTGTGTTTTTGAGAGCAAATCATTTATAATGTAAATATTCCTAGACTTTCCATTAACCATGCCAACCTAAAAGGTTCTGTCTTTGATTACTTGATATTTTTCTTATTTCTCAAATGTTGAGAAAAATTACCCTTGACAATTTTCTGAAAGGAGTTTTTCTGATGCAGAAAACGGAAGAAATGATAAATGTAAAATTAAAGTGTTTAAAATCTAAGGATGGCACCAAGGTAGTCCAAGGGATGGATTATAGGTTTTACAGTAAGTTAGAAAATTATTAAATGCTGTCAGAAGCTAATATACAGTGATAAATTACTGAATAAATACTTCCTTCAGTTAGTTTGAAGGACATTTTTGGTGGGGATAAGAAATTAATAGTCTGAAAGAATGTAAGTTTATGGATAAATACCATTTTAAACTTCTAATATATGAGGAAGAGCACTTCTGTATGTTAACAAAATATAGATTAAACATGCATTTGAAAGATTTAAATGGAAAGAAGTTGAAGATCCTATAATTTGAGCAAGTCAAAGACTTTGAGCTTCTGCTGAATGAAGCATCCTTGGAGGAACAAAGTCTCCAGCCATGGTGGATGAGCCAAGGATATAAATGAGACAGAAGTTGCACAGTAAATGATATGAGAGAACAAAACAAATAAACAACAACCACAAAATGTATGCAGGTTTAGGACAACAGATTATAAAAGGGATGGAAAAATAAGAAAAGTTGACTATTTCATTGCTTCTGAGAGACGTTAAGTGTAGGAGTGTCAATGGATTGCACCTAAATTGGGGTTTCAGAAGAGCCTGTTGCTTTACACTAAAGGCAAGATTCAACTAAGGTGAGTGACAACTAAACTGAGTAATTATAAGAAGAAACAATTAAGATATCAAAGATACAATTAAATTTATAATGTGAAAGGGAAAGTGTTTATCACTGTCATGTGCAACTCTTTGTGACCCCCAAGGACTATAGCCCACCATACTTCTCAGAGGTCCATGGAATTCTCCAAGCAGGAACACTGGTGCTGATTGCCATTGCCTTCTCCAATGGGTCTTCCCAACCCAGGGATAGACCTCAGGTCCCCTGCATTGCAGGTAGATTCTTTAGTGTTTGAGCTATCAGGGTAGCAAATTTATAATAGAAGAATCTTGAATCTCATTCCTTCCGCTATCATTCCAACTCTATTATTTAAATGATAAGCTCTGGCTATTGTCACTTCAGTAGAATAGTGTTCTCTACTTTTACTATACATTGGAATCATCTGATGATGTCTGATTTGCAACCTCAGATTCTGGTTTTAATTTATCTGATATACAGCCTGAATCTCAGAACCATTGAACCACTGTGTGTATTCTTAGTGACTAACATACTTACTGAAGATCTAATATCAGCCTAGAATAAAATAATCATTAAATACACATGTGCTTTTGAAATTATTATAGAAAACTTACCTAGATGAAACCCTGGATCTAGTATGTACTGATAAAACAATAGTTATCATGATGAATGAGACTGTTACTTTCTCTCTTGGATTATATTGGGTTGATATAAGAGAAACTTTTGGTCTATCAGTACACAGTTTTAAAATATTGCACTGAAAAAATCTACTTGTTTCTACCTAAAACTAAAAAATTGGTTTTAGCTCTTCAGCTTTTGACATTTTGTAAGATGCACATTGATTATAACAGAATTGGACAGAAAAAAAAATGTTCATAGAATTTCAATCCATAATCTAAACTATAATGTTCTAAATTGAATATAATTATCACCAAATTCCACAAAATATTAAGCTTATTGTATAAAAGCTCTTATTAGAGATTTAGATTAAAACATAGTGGTTAGCAAAATACTAAGAATATAGATTTTAGAGTCAGACAACTTTATTTAAATTCAGTTGTGTCACTTTCCAGTGGGAAATGTATATCATATCTACATCTTTTTCCTAGCTTGTAAAATGACACTATGAATGCATCATTCATTTAATTGTTATGAAAGCTAAATGATATATGTAAAGCAAATTAGTATCATGATTAATAAGTATTAAATGCTCAACATTAAATATATATACCAAAAAAAGTTAAACTCTAAGTGCAAGTAGCATAGAATTACTATTTCCCAAAGTGTTTCTGATTAACTCCAGAAATATTTATAGAGTACTTACACAAAATGCTTTGCTTTCATGAAACTACACCCTAGTGAGAACACAGAAATTAACCGTAAAATTGTAAAAACACAAACATAATTAAATGTTAAGTGAACAACCTTGATACAAGCAAAAGAAAAGGATTTCTATAGTAGAAATTAGCAAAAGAACCTGAATTTAACTATGTGTGGATGAATCAAAGTTTTTCCCCTAGGAGACAAAGTTCAAATTAAAATATAGAATTGAATGCGAACTCAGTAAATAACCAAATGATGGGTGTGTGTGTGTGCACCCATGCACACATGTGTTTTCCAGAAAGTACTTGAGTCTTGTTTTCTGAAAAATAACTTTTTTTTTTTAATCCACATAGTCTCAAAAATAATGTTGAGGAATCCTCAATTTTCAAATGTTCTATCTGAGTAATTTTCAATATTTATAGGAAAAGAGGGATTAAGTAACAATTGGGAAATGGAAAGTCTAATTGGAAAAGAATTGAGAGCATTAACAAAGACAAGATTATGATGTGAATCTAAAGATAAACATGAGGAGAAAAAAATAGTATTCACATTGGGAAAATACAACTTACTATATAAGCTGCTGTGCTGTGCTTAGTTGATCAGTTGTGTCCAACTTTTTGCAATCCCTTCCAGGCTCCTGTGTCCATGGCTTCTGTGTCTAGCCTGAGCTACTCCAGGCTAGAATACTGGAGTGGGTTGCCATGCCCTGAACTTCCCAAGCCAGAGATCAAACTCAGGTCTCCCACATTGCAGGTGGATTCTTTACCATTTAAGCCACCAGGGAAGCCCTGAGGTGGTTTTAAATGCTGTAATGAATTCTTCCAAAGTGATGGAAATGAAAACCTAAATACTAGGCAAGACTTATAACATTAATTTTTTATGACTTGAACATAAATATCTTTGCCTGTCGTAATGTGGATCCGGTCATCATCTTCATCAAAACTTCACCTATGTTTCTGAAATAATTAAAAAAAAAATTCCCCTACTTGTTGTTGTTCAGTCACTAAGTCGTGTTCAACTCTTTGTGGCCCCATGGACTAGAGCACACCAGGCTTCCCTGTCCTTCACTGGCTCCCAAAGTTTGCCGAAATTCATGTCCATTGAGTCAATGATGCTATCCAACCATTTCATCCTCTGCTGCTCTCAATCTTTCCCAGCATCAGGGTCTTTTCCAAAGAGTCAGCTCTTTGCATTAGGGAGCCAAATTATTGGAGTTTCAGCATCAGTCCTTCCAATGAATATTCAGCATTAATTTCCTTTATGGTTCCATTGAGTCAATGATGCTATCCAACCATTTCATCCTCTGCTGCTCTCAATCTTTCCCAGCATCAGGGTCTTTTCCAAAGAGTCAGCTCTTTGCATTAGGGAGCCAAATTATTGGAGTTTCAGCATCAGTCCTTCCAATGAATATTCAGCATTAATTTCCTTTATGGTTGAGTGGTTTGATGTCCTTGCAGCCCAAGGAACTCTAAAGAGTCTTCTCTAGCACCACAATACAAAAGCATCAATTCTTTGGTTGCTCAGCCTTCATTATGTGAGCTCAGCCTTTGTTATGATCACATCCATACATGACTACTGCAAAAGCCATAGCCTGAACTATACTGACCTTTGTCAGCAAAGTAATGTCTCTACTTTTTGATACACTGTCTAGGTTTGTCATAGCTTTTCTTGTAAGGAAATTAACACTAACTTAGCAGTTGTAGATTCTGTACAAAAAGATTGTCTGATATGCATATATTTTTGATGATAGTATTGATTTCTATTAAATCTTTGAACAAATAAAGAAAAGAGGGCATTTTGTTCATCACAAAATTGCAACCATTACTGGGATAGCATATAGCAGCTGCCTAACAGCTCTGCAGTCTAGAAACTACAGGGAGAAATTTGGCAGGTGGAATGCAATTACACAAACTGGACCTCATCCAGATGTACAGGGCAAACATCCTTTCACTCTTACAGACTGCTTTCAAATCTTTAAGGGTCATAAAAAATTAGTTATTTCATTTTTTATATCTCACTCAAAATATATCTAGCTTTGTCACATTAAAATAAAATTAAAATCAATTGTCTTTTGCCAAAAAGCAAGTCTAATAATACTATTTCACTGTTGGAGTGCACTCATATAATAAAGTGTAGATGTGTTTTGTGCTTTTAATTAAATGTTGAATTTTGCTCTCATTCCACATTTCCATCATATGCTGAAAACAGTATATGATGAATGGCAAACAAATTTCTTTTCTTTGTGGGACTGAAACATAATCTATTCAAATGCTCCCCACAAGGAATATATATTTTTTACCTGAGATTAATAGCAAACAAATGTGTTAAAATTTTACATATGTTTATTTTATAGTTGTTCATATCTTAACAATTAATTCTTCTTCTATACCATTACTTGTTTAATTCTAACTCAGAAAAAAAATATTTGATATCTGGACTTTGGGAAAACAAAAAAAAAAAATCGACAAATCTTGGTTGTGATCAAGCGTTTGTTATATGATTTTGGAGCAGATTTTTCAGATTTCCTGTCTACTTTACTATGCTACCTCCTATAATCCTATAAGAACTTTCAGACCCTCTCATTTTATGTTTTAAATATTATTATTTGCTACTTTCAGGGGGAAATTAATCAATATTTTTTAGTTTATGTTGATTTGGTGAACAATAGTAAACAAATACTTGTGCTCAACAAGTTTTTCAATTAGCCTTAGAAATTAAAATAAATAAAGATTTAATACAGATATCGGTGTCTATTTGAATTTAAAATCAGGTGGTCCACTTTTTTTTCACAAATGAGAAAACACCTCATTTTTCTGATCATATCACACTTAGATTTCTTTGGACAGTGTCTTGTCTAGCATTTGACCTTTATTTTATGCTTATTTAATATTTTATTTCACTGAATACACTCGCTTGTACTTTTCCAGTGTGAGTTTCATTTTGTTTCTCTCTACTCATATTTGATACATTTAGTTACATCATATTCCTGTCTGTGTCAGTGATTTCAATTCTTCTCTTTTTATTATTATGTCGAATTTGTTAATTTTAAGTACAGATTTGATATTATCACATCAGCAACTTACTAAAATTTTCCTAAATTGACTTCATGTATAGAATTTTTTACTTCTGCTCAAGTTTTGAATCAGTCTCCTTCTCTAAGAGTACTATATATGAAGTAGATGTTATTTTAACATCTAGAATGGTAATGCTTACAGCAATTGTATTACAGTATATATTAATCTGTTAATATCACCACCAACAGACATTTTTCCCTATTAAGAGTAAAATTAATTGCAGCCTTCTTTCCTCTCAAGTTATGCCTCATTCTGAGTTTGCAAATTTTCATCAGAATAGGATTAAGTGGTTCAGGACATTTTGTTCTTGTTCAGTCACTAATTCATGTTAGACTCTTTGAGACCCCATTGGCTGCAGCACACATCTCCCTTGTCCTTCACTATTTCCCAGAGTTTGCTCAAATTCATGCCCATTGACTCAGGGATGCCATCCAACGATCTCATTTTTCTGTTGACCCTTTCTCCTCTTGCCCTTAATCTTTCCCAGCATCAGGGTCTTTTCCAATGAGTCAACCTTTCCCATCAGGTGGCCAAAGAATTGGAGCTTCAGCTTCAGCATCAGTCCTTCCAGTGAATATTTATTTCCTTTAGGATTGACTGGTTTTATCTCCTTGCAATCCAACACCTTCAAGAGTCTTCTGTAGCACCACAATTTGAAAACATCAATTCCTAAGCACTCAGCCTTCTTTATGATCCAACACTCAGACTCATACATGAGTAACTGAAAGACCACAGTTTTGGCTATATGGACCTTTGTCAATAAAGTAATGTCTTTGCTTTTTAATATGCTGTTTGGCTTTGTCATAGCTTTCCTTCCAAAGAGCAAGGATCTTATGATTTCAAGGCTTCCGTCATCATCCACAATAATTTTAGAACTCCCCAAAATAAAATTTGTCACTGTTTCCACCTTTTCTCTCTCTATTTGCCATGAAATGTTGGGACCAAATTCTATTATCTTAGTTTTTTAATGTTGAGTTTAAGCTAGCTTTTACACTCTTCTCTTTCATGCTCATCAAGAGAAATGGAAAGAAAGAGTTGAAATAACTTGAAGAAAACACAAACAAATGGAAAAATGTCTTGTGTTCGTGGATCAGAATTAAAATGTTCATAAACCCAAACCCATCAGTAGATTTAATTCAACATATAAAATTTTCAATTATTTTAAAACAGAAATAGAGAAAAAAAAATCTACAATTTGTACATAACCACAAAAGACCCCAAATAACCAAATCAAGTTTTATGAAGAGCAAAGTTGGAGGGTTTGGTCAATTAATGTACAAAAAAATGAAGCAAGAATATGCAAGGAGAAAAGACAGTCTCTTCCACAAGTGGGAAAAAGTGGACAGCTGCATGTAAAGCAATACAATTAGAACATTTCTCCATGTCATTTAAAAAAACAAACAAAATAAATACCTAAGGGTAAATTTTCAAACCATAAAATTCCTAGAAAAGAACATACCCAGAACATGTTTTGACATAAATTGTAGCAAGATTTTTTTTGATCTGTCTCCTAAGTTAAATGAAATAAAAATTAAAAAATTAACAATGGGACCTAATAAAACTAATAAGGTTAAGCCTAATTAAAGCTAATTAAACTTTGAACAGCAAAGCAAATGATCCACAAAATGAAAAGACAACCTATAGAGTGGGAGAAAATATTTCCAAGTGATATACTCAACTAAAAAGTGAAAGTCAACTCAGTAATATCCAACTCTCTGGGACCCAATGGACTGTATAGTCCATGGAATTCTCCAGGCCAGAATATTGGAGTGGGTAGCCTTTCCCTTCTCCAGGAGATCTTCCCAACCCAGGGATTGAACCCAAGCCTCCTGCATTACAGGCAGATTCTTTACCAGCTGAGCCACAAGAGAAGCCCAAGAATATTGGAGTGGGTAGTCTCTCCCTTCTCCAGGGATCTTACCATCGCAGTAATAAAACTATTGTCTCCTGCATTACAGGCAGATTCTTTACCAACTGAACTACCAGGAAAGCCCTATAACTGACTAGAGATTAATAACCAAAATATGTGAAAAGTTCATACATCACAATATGAAAAAAAAAGAGCAAATAACCTGAATAGAGATTTTTTCCCCAAATAAGATATATAAATGGTAAAAAGGCACAG
>SJYX01010101.1:0-24716 GCA_006410675.1 Oreotragus oreotragus | reverse complement strand
GTCTCCATTACCAAATCCTCTGCAAACTGCAGTGAGGGCAAAAAACGAGGCTCTGCCTTTCATAATGGATTTGGACATAAATGAGGATTGTTCCTAGGTAACTCACCCTGCCCTACTTTCTCCACCTGCTTTCTAACAAAGTCAAGCAGAGAGCAAACACAGTTGGGCTTTCAAAGCCTGAGATTTAAAACAGAAAAATCCTCCCTTGCGTGGTGCCTATACTTACAAATAGGTATTCTGTATTTATACAACATATTAAAACTCAAAACCTACATTAATGCAACATTAAAGTCAAGAAATGCAAAAGTGAAGGGTTTATGGCATTGTTAGCTTGCCCACATTGTGCATTCTGCATAATGAACCTTACCTTGAAATTCCAGCCATATACTATGAGACAGAGTTCACCCCACCAGGAAAACCTTAAACCTCCTGCATTTTGTGAATTTCATTACTCCAAATTGCAATATTAATAACCAAAATGTGAAGCCAAGAAAATGCTAATTTTCTGCTTTTCCTTTCATTTTTTTCTTTCATCTGTTTTCCCCTCTAATTAAAAAAATGGGGACGGTAAGGAAATAAAAAGAAAGGGAGGGCAAAAAGACAGTGATAAGAGAACCTACAACACAAATTCACGATTTAATGGAAAGGGAAACTGAGGCCCAGAGGGTGAGGCCCACAGTTACTCAGTGTGGAGGGGACTTCACAGCACATTTCCCACTGAACGCTCAGTGCTCTTCGGCCGCATTTCTCTGGCGATTCGCTGTTGAGGCCCCAAATCCAAATGGGGCAACAGATCCAAAAGCTGGTAAAGGAAAGGCCAAGGCAAATATGAGCAACTATCGCTACTTTTCTTTCATTCAGACTCTCTGGGTTATTATCACTCAGCATGATTCTGACGACGGGTACAGAAAGACTTCAGATTACTAGCATTCAGGGAAGACTCATGTTTCAGACAGTAAAAGCAAAACATTCTCTCTTGGATTATACAATTCCTAAGGAGAAGAACACACTTAACTCACAAAGTAGCCAGCAAGGACAGAGCCCCAGGGCCACACATTACGCTCAGTAATGTCCTTTTCAACCCAATGAGCTGGCACCCTTGCAGGCATGGCTGCTCCCCATTTCTCATGGAGAAAAAAACATGGGGTCTGAGATGGAAAGTCTGTTGAAAGTCCTGGCTTCCTCTCTAGCAGCCTGTTGTCTGGGCAGGCTGGGGTCATAAGGCAAAGAGAAGGGGTCAGTGTGACCTCGAGACAGGCTTCTCGGTGAATCCAGGGTCAGGGCCCACAGAGACAGCAGAAAATGAAAAGGGGGGGATTTTTATTCCAAGAAATTTGAACATAGACCATGCTTTTGTGTGTTTATTGGTCAGAACGCATGTGAAGGCAATGATAAANAGGGTCAGGGCCCACAGAGTCAGCAGAAAATGAAAAGGGGGGGATTTTTATTCCAAGAAATTTGAACATAGACCATGCTTTTGTGTGTTTATTGGTCAGAACGCATGTGAAGGCAATGATAAACTGGCAAACGTTGGCTGCACTGAAAGAAAGAGAAGAGCAAATGAAGCCCCAGGAAGAGGTCCCCTCGGTGCCAAGCATCAGCTTCTAGAACTTCCCCATCCGAATGAACTGAGGGTTTCCCTACAGGGAGAATGTTTCATGGAGCCTTTACCATTTCACATGTAAAGACCTAGGGGTCAGGTTAGGGTTCTGTCAAATTGTTTGGAATCACAGTGAATCATTCTGGGCTGGGAGGATGGAGGCTCTTCTGCCTGGGACCTCTTTCTGCAAAGGTGTTTATGAGGAAGGGTGACAACTCGGGGGCAACGGTTCAGTTTCTACTCCTGCCCATGGGGTAAGGAAAACCAATTGCTATAATTGAGATTCAGGGAGGGGAAGAGAGGAGTGTCAGTTAGAGGGCTCCTTTATAAATGGCCCTGAAACCTAGTGGGTAAAGTGGAAATGGATTTAAGGAGGCAGAAGATGGGGAAAAGAGGAAAGACCCAAGGGTGGCAGATCAAAGTCAAGAACTGATGTCCATCAAATAGAAGCCAGGAAGAAAAGGGACTTTTTCTTAACCCATCAATCTGGCTCTGAGTGGCTTACCTGTCCTGGGTCAGTTTATTGAATCCGAAAGGTGCTTACCCCAGCCACTAGCAGCCTGCTCTCTCTTCTCCCACCCTTCTCCTCCAGTCCCCGCTGCTCTCCTCCTAACAGATGGTAGCACACATGAGCATTTTGTCTTGCTTCTGATGCTAAGCATGATTTACAGGCTTGAGTTATTATTTATCATTATTCATTTTCTGTCAGCAGTGCATTGAAGGTTAATAGAAATGCCAGCATGCTCACTGATTTACTTAGTAAAATATTTGTTCCAAGGTTTAGGTCATATGATTGGTGTCTGAGTGAGTTTCAGGTTTATGCATTATGAAAAGCAAGATGACTTGACCTTCAGCCACCAACACTAGCACCATATATTACTTTTGGGAGTGACCTTCAGAGACCTGAGATTCAGTAGATGTATTCAACACATGTTAGCCTCCTCCATATTGCTGGCATTGTATACATACCAGCTGAGTTTATGCAATGTAAGCTGAGCCCCGGAGCTCATCTAACGAATGGGAGGCAGATGAGATGTAAACTCAGGCTAAACCAGATCCTCTTCTTAAGATAATAAACTGGCTTTGCAGCCCAGCTGCGCTGAGGCTGTGTGTACTCAGGGGGACTAATCATTTCACATTGCCTCCTGGGCTTCTTACAGCTTAGCAGGGAGAAGGAGGTGGACAAAAGGACAATTCTGTAGGAAATTGGTCTTGAATAAGCAATTAGTTAGGGCCCCAAGGAGACAACGGGCTGGGAGAGACCTGCTATGCTGGTGTCATTGTGCTCTCACTGTAGAACGGAGGGGACAGAGAGGGCAGTAGCAAAGAAGGGCAGGGGCATGCGCGTGGGTCTACAGGCCTTAGGGCCAGGCTGGCAGAAGAGGTCTAAACAGCATTCTAGGGATGCAGAAATAAAAACCATATCAAAAGCAAACGGTGGATGGTTATTTCTGAAGGGCCAGTTCTAATCATTACAGTAGAGGTCATGCGGTACTGTAGTGGGCTCGACACGTGGGCCCGGATTTAGAGTGCATGACTTTGACCCCCAGCTCCACTGGGAAAATGGGCTCCAGTTCTTTAAGCCTCAGCTTTCTTATTTTTAAATGAGGATAATAAGTATACTTTCCTCTTGATAGGGTCAATTAAGGTAATACACGTAATCTGCCTAACTCAGTCTGCTATGCTCCCCAAATATTTGTCATTATTGTAAATTCTGTGAGTAGGTGGTGAAGAGATGGCTGAGAATATCTGGCAGATCTTTACGCTTTAGAAAGAACTTCAAATGGAGGTTAAAAAGGAAAGGAGTATGGAGGTTGGTAGAGAGAACAGGGTCCTAGAAGAACAGAAAGCCTGCTGGGTTCCAGAAACAGGTAGCAATCCTGATGCTAGAAATGAAAGCAGAATGTTTAAGAGCTTAACTTGTTTTCCATTTCCAAACTGGGTTTCCCTCCTAAAGTTCCAAGAAGCTATCCATGTACCTTTATGAATAGTTCGCTAAATATTAACTTCCATATTCAAAGAAATTTCTTGAGGCCTTTAGAATGGCCTTGAACATGGTTATAAAACCCATCGATCAGCTGACACTTTCCAAGGAGCCTTCCCAATCACTCCTCTACTCTGTCCTCTTCATCCCTTGTTCTTGACACTGTGCATTGTCACTTGGACTCTCCACCTGACAGGTAACGCGTTCATCTAAGTTCATTCATCTGTATTTATGTGACTGGCCTACATCAACTCTTCATGCCAGTGGGAGGGGGCAGGCATTTTGTTCCTTAAAATACTGCCTTCAGGGTCTTCAAAGGTAGCTGGAATACCCTTGCGCCCCATCCATTTCTCCTGAAAGTGGCTTGGACTCTCTTTCCTGCATGTTGTAATACAAAGCCAATAGCCCATATTGGATGGATCAGAAAAGATGGCTTAACTTCCAACGGAAATCCCCTTTCAGAGAAAGCAAACATTGGAAATGAATGCAGAAATTCTTGCATCAGCCCAAAGGAAAAAAGTGATACTGTATTTGGAATAAGAAAAAAAAATGATCCTTCACTGGGAATACTGCAGTGAACTAGAGAACCAATTCACAAATAATGGCAGACTGCCCATTGGTCATTCATCCATCCATTAATTCTAGATGTAATGTTTTCTGGGGTGGTGGGGATGAGCAGTTCCTAAACTCAAGGCATTCACTCAGTCTAGTAGCCAAACTTCTCAAGGTCAAGGCCATGATACTGGGACTTATACTGATTGTTAATAATGGAATTCCAAAATCTAACCATTAGACAAGATCTAACAGGCCACTGAGTTTGATCTTTTCCCTTTGCCAGTGACAATTTAGAAGCCCAGATTTGTCTACCTGTGATTGACAGTGGCAGAAACAGGCCTGGAACAGAGATATCCTGGCTCCTAAGGGTACTCCTCACCTCTCTCCATATTTGCTTCTGTACCAAAAGTCCCTTCTCCAGAACCAGCTCTATCAAGAAGCTGATGATTGGGCTCCAGCTGCCCAGACTATAGGCCCATTATCAGGAGAGCTACCTTTCTTTCCCTTGAACAAGGGTTAAAATGCCAAGGAACCCACAGTGTGTCAGAAATCTTGATGGCTAAATATTGCAATGTAATAACAAAGGCAACCTTTGGAGGAATAAAGAAACAAAGCAATTTAAATCTCATTTAAATAATTTTCTCTTCTTTCTCCTATAGTCACCCTTGACTGTTCAGTGAAGTCCATCTGAATTCTGAGGGCATGTTCATCCTCCCACAAATGGGGCTGAATGCTGGAAATGTCCTTTCATTTAATTTCCAGTACCAGCTAAATTATCTATTGCCACAATTTGTGATTGATTTAGTTTTTATTGCTCTTGGCTGCAACAATCTATAAGGACCCAGCTGATTTTCCCTTTTTGGGTTTTAGGCTTTATTGCTGTCATTTTAATGACAGATATTAAACACAGGGAATTTGCATCTATATTTTCTCCAGTAGGCTGAGCTGTATTCTGTATTTGCATGTGAAATGATAACTTAGATTTGGTTCTTCCAAAATCTTCTCCTGAATGATCCATGCTAACATGCCAGGAATCTGTGACATTTCTGAAGAATACATGTATCTTCAGACTAAGTTCATTCCCATATATATAGTAAATATCTAATAAATATTTAATGAATGGACTAATGAGTGACGACTTCATTAACCCTATGGCATGTGAATTTCTCCATGTCTGCCATTCATTCTCATTTCCAAACACTAACTGAACGTCTATTGTGTGCAAAGAAGCTATACTAGGTGTAATTCAAAGAAGTTTAGGATCTTACTTTCTATGAACTTGCAATTTATTGATAAAAACCTGACAACTACATAAAAATCAATATTATAAGATATGAAATGGCGACAAATGAGATGGCAAATTCCCCAAAGGTGTAAAGGATGAGATATTCCTATGAGTTCAACAAGGAAAGAGAAAAGAAGTAAGAAAGATAATGTAACTTAAATGGAAAATGGAACCATTTGATATCAGGCCTTTTTCAGCCATGAGAGACAGAAATCCAGTTTGTCAATTTATAAGCTCGCATGACTGGCTTTAGACGCTTCTGAGTTAAGGGCTCTTGTGTCATAAGAAGTCTAAAATGTTTGCTCCCTGCAAGACCCGAGGAGTGAACCTTCTGCACTTTCCTGAATCTATGCCCCTTTTAATAGAGCTTCCCACTAAATGCATCTTCTTTACTCTCCAACCTTGGACACAGTTTTTTTTCCGTGTAAGAAATACAAAATTTCTAAGTCTGGTTTTTAAGATGTCCCTTAAGTCTTGAATGTATGCGTTCAACTCAGGTTGAAATCCAAGAGCAGCCGCACTGTCAGGTCAAGTAAGCAGTGGCAGATAGACTGTTTAAAAGCCCAGAACTCAACTCTGCACTCTGTTTATTAATGATAGGCTCAAAGGAAGGCTGTCTCTCTTTATTACCGTGCCTACATTCTTCAGATGCATCACTCAGTAATACCCTAGCTCCTCTTCTTGAGTGCTGCTCGTGGTGATATTTTCATTGGTTAATAAACTCAGGTGTCACTCAAGGGTATCCATTCAGAGAGGTGATTCTATTAGAGGAGAAATAAATGTATTTATGATGGACTATTATGAGATTATTTATGGGTGGTGATGGTAAGAAGGGGTTAGTTATCATCTTAAAAAAAAAAAAATAATCCCACAGAAGTGAACCTTTGCCTAGTCAAGAAGCACAGAAAATTTATGTAGGTATAGTCATATTAAGTAATATTTATATTTAACATACTTATAAGTATTATATCTTAGGTGATACAAAAAGATAACTTTTCAAAATGTTTTTGTTGATATTTTTCTTGTACAAAGACCTGGATGATGACAACAAAGGCATGCTTATCAAATCTATAGACGACACATAGTTTTGTTGAAGGAATCTATATTCAAAGAGATATATACAACGCCTTTTCTATTAGTCTTCAAATTAGGGATATATATGACATACAATGTAGTTTTAAGTCAGCCACCAGCTGTTTAAGATTATAGAAGGCCTACCAGGTTGAGGCACTTGCATCATTTCGGATAAGAAAAGAGCTTGGTCATTTGAGAGAATGAAACCTAACCTGAAATGTCAGAGGTTGGGTTTTGTTTTTTCTTAGAAAACTTGGTTTTCCTCATTTTTAGAAAAGAAGCTCTCTGAGCATCTGAAATTTTAAAGGGCTCTAGTTAAAGCCATTCATTCATTCATTCAACAAATATTTACTGAGTTCCATTCACTGAGTTCCATTCACTATTCCAAGAGGTGAAAATATATCAATAGACACAAATGGTAAAGTTTCCTATGCTTGTCAATCTTACAATCAAGAGGAAAGAAGAACTGAAAACTTTGGAACGTATCAAGAGGGACAAACTTTTATTAGCAGGAGAATTAAGAAGAGACAGACTTGGATGATGAGAAAAAGGAGAGAGATACTGGCTAGGGGTGGGGGCAGAAGTAGGCTCTGAGTACTTTCTGAATTATACAGAAAATAAAACAAACAAGAGTTTACTGAATATCCAATAAACAAGAGTTTAGGAAATGTCTAATACCCTACAGTATCTTTGACCCCAGGCTAGAAAGATTTCCACCCACTTCTATGCTTCTTTGGGAACATCACAGCCAGCATCTCCACAAAACCTGTTTCCAATCCACAGAGTGACATTGGCAATAGCAGTGTTGAGAGGTCACCTGTCCCCCTGGAAGAGCCTTGGGAGGAAGAAGAGTGCAACATAGAATTCAGATGTCTCAAGTGAATCCAAAATTCAATGTGAGGACCTAAGGACTATCCTCCAGTTCAAACAATAAGGAAGCCAATAATCACAGATTACTGTGTGCCTGGTGCGTTGCACGTATTTTACAGTGATTTCAAAAGGGGCTTTCAAGTCGGAAAATGAGTTGGGATTTTAGCTACAGTCATTTTAACTGTGACTTGAGTAAGAGTGTAAATCATAGTATCTTCTACTAGTATTATTATCACTGCTACTGCTACTGCTGCTAAGTCACTTCAGTCATGTCCGACTCTGCGCAACCCCATAGACGGCAGCCCACCAGGCTCCGCCGTCCCTGGGATTCTCCAGGCAAGAACACTGGAGTGGGTTGCCATTTCCTTCTCCTTATTATCACTAAGACTTGACAAATATTAATTTTCTACTACTCTCATGATTAGCTTGTTGGATGTTAAGGTAACCCACCCTAAAACCTTATAAGCAGGTATTACTCTACCCATTATACCAAGAAGAGAAAACAAGAAAGAAATGAAAAGGAAAGAAATAGCAAGACTAAGAACTATTGGCTAATTTGTCCAGCAATGTTGAACAAGAAAGCATCAGGTTTATTATTTAAACTCAAGTTTGTTTGATTCAAAAACCTATGTGCTTGTCCAATAACCCACAATACCTATAAGGTAGATAAGAATTCAGCTTCTTTAAGGCCAAGGAAAAAAGGGGAAGAAGAATGGATACCCAAGATACCAAACAAAAGAAAAAAACTCTCAGTAAGGCAAGGAAGACCACAGGGAACACAGCTTTGGGACCATATTAGACAAAATCCAGAGAGACCACCCTAGTGCTGAAAGCTACTCATAGGTCATACTCTCTCATTGGCTTAACCACAATCTTGCCTTGACCTTCCCTATGCAAGCAAACTCTTGCTTGGTACAGATGGGTGCTGAACCATCTGCTCAGTTCCTGTAGAGATGCTTATCTTCAGTGGGACCAAACTGTCCAAGAGAGCTACCATTTAAAATATGGGATCCTTTTACAAGTGACTTTCACAAGTCACTAAGAGATTCTAGAAATTCTGATTTTTATGTTTCCAAAACACTCTTAGGGCCTAACTTTTATATTTAAAAATAGCTGAAATAAATTTTCTGGGCTTATTTTTAATTTGGAAAATACAGCTAATCGAGCAGGACCCATCTCCAGTTCAGCTTGCTAGCATCTGTTGCTGCTGATCTCTCAGAAGGGCTGCACTGCTGCCTGCATCAGGACAAGGAACACGCAGTCAGGCATCCTGAAGAGGCAAGGGCCATATAGAGAAAGCTCCTCAGGGTTCCATGAATAATAACAACAAGAAATGACTTCATATTTACGTACATTTGCCACCAGATCCTCACAAACTCCTTGTGAGATGGGCCAGGTGTCTGACAGATGAGAAGGGGAATATGCAAAGGATTTAGTATCTAGTAGGCAGGGGTTTCACTTGGGATGGCTCGTTTATTCTGCCCTCAGCACTGGTGAGTGGAGGCAGGCTATTTTCTCCTATTGATAAGTTAGGAAATTCAAGTTCACCGAGTTGAAGTAATTTGTCCAGAGTGATACAGTTAGCACACTGTCACCTAGCGAGGCTTCCAGGGCTTTCCACAGATCCACAGTGCCTTTCCCTCCAGATCACATGCCTCCATGACCCCATTCCCAACAACCTTCTTCAGGGAATACAGGCCCTGAGCCCTCACCAGAGAGAAGGCCAATGTCCTGATATACCATGAAGGCCTCCATGGTCAGGAGTATGTTTTAAAATAGAGGCCATGTTGAGAAGTTCTCATCCAAGAAGCCGCAGTCTGGTCTCAGCCTGAAGAAAGGCCTCCCCTACATCTGTAGGGTCAGGGAGGGAGCGGATGTGACTCACACCACTTTATCGCCAGCCAAACATTTCTCCCGTGCTTGCATCCAGAGAGTATCTAGGGCTCCTCACTTAACCACTGCCGTCTCTCCCAAGCATAGGACTCGACTGAGCCTTCTTTCTTCTTGGGAAAATCAAGCTCAAACACAGTTCCCTACTTTGGGCAAATGAACTCCTGCAACCATAAATCATTTCATCAAATTCTTCCTATCATTTTACTAAACTCAGTGCGCACAATGCTGTAAATATCCAGCTATATGTTTTTATCCTTACAACAGCCCAATGGGCTAGATAGTTCTATTTTGTTATTTTATAAAGAGGGAAACTGCAGATTGGAGTCACCCAGGGTCCTTTAATAGGAAAGTGGCCAGGCTGGGATTCAAACTCGGGTCCTGGCTCTACAGCATCACATTAAAAGCAGAGTGGTACCCTTCAGAGGTGGAAGCAGGCTGGTGACCCCTCCTGCAGTTTCGGCTGGACCCAAGGGAGCACTGAATTTGGGGAGGGTGGCATTTCTTCTGTTTCTACCTGGGATGGAGAGTGAGGAGCATCCCTACAGCTTGAGCCCATGCAGAGGTGGTTTGGTTTTACAGGACTATTGTTGGAAGTCTCCTACCTTCCTCCTGCCTGTCACTTGCCAAAGAGCCAGGAGATATACCTAATGTCGTTGCCATGGAACCACCCAGGTGAAGGGGACTGGCTCCCAATATCCCACCTGAAGTGGAAGACAAGAGGTACTCTCTGGATGGTAGCACTTATGACATATACCTCTTCCTCCATCATCCAAACCTAGGATATGGCATTGTGTATCCAGGGGCAAGGATTATGAGGGTAGGATATGACTCACATAACCTCAGCCAGACCCTCTCCCAAGAGGTCAGCAGAATCCCTTCCATACCAACCGCTGAACACCGGGTGTCCCAACTCCCCCAAATGCAAAGACCCTTTGTTCTCTTGAAAATGTGTCTTTGTTGGTGAGGTTGCTATTGTTGTGGTCTTAGGAGGGAGGAAAATGCCAACATCGCCAGTTTTTAATCTGGTAAATGTCAGTGTTTATGCCTGTGCGGGCTGGCCTAATTATCCCGTGTCCTCTAAAATCTTGGGCTGTAATTACCACTCACCGCAGTGACACCTCCTGCTAAAGGGAGAGCCGTCAGCTGCAGGAGCTCAAAGCCAGAGCGCACTCAGCAAACTGCCAGCGACACCAGCAGCTGTTTCTGGTTTCGAAGCTGTGGGAGCTTCATAAGCCATTTTCTCTGGTCCCTCAGGAGCGAATGCCACCATGGTTGAAAAGTTGGAAATGTTTGTCAGGCCAGGAACAAAGCTGTGAATGAACACTACAGTAATTTGCTTTCCCACAATCCCCTCCTTCCTTTCTCTAAACCAGCCAGAGAAGCAACTGATGGGGCTAGAGCAAAAAAAAAAAAAAAAAGAGACTATTAGCACCAGGGGTATCTGGTATGTCGTTGCGATTATGGCTATAATAGCCTTTGTGTTATCTACATATGTGCTGTAATGCACACAGAACGAGACGAAGAGTTGAGACAGCTCAAGAGAATAGCTTTTAAGCAAAACGCTATGCTAAAGAGACTGATCGTCCGTCTTAAAAAAAAATGCCCATTAGCACACATGGGTGGTATTGAATTGCGCTTGCAGTGTAGAGGGAATAGTTTGGCCTGGCTTCTACGCTTGGACCTACACAGAAGGAGGAGGGGAAAAAGAAGAAGAAGAGAAGGGAAAAGAAATCAATAAATTCAGTGTAAGCAAAGTCACAGCAACCTTTAAAATAATAAGACAAATCCATTTATTTCACAAATGTCTTCATTTCCAAATGCCATTGTTTGGGGCACTCGGCTGTCATTGTCCATGACATTTTCGAAAACTTGGCTCTTAATCATTTAGGTGTAGCTGGAGTTCTCCAGCAACAGCCAAGTTAAAAGATTATACATTCACCCCACTGCTCTGGCAGGGAAGATCGACTTTAACAGCCTTGTCCTGTGGGGTGAAGGAGGGAGGCTGGCGGTGGGGGAAGAGGCTGGGAGAAAGACAAGGCTTAAATATGGACAGAAAAAGCTCAGCTGTATTGCTATATACAATGAAAAGTAATTACAGAGAAAAATGAAAGCTGTTTCTTGCTGTTAGCAGGAAGAATAAGAGAATTCTGTACCTTTTTAAAGCTCCGAGTCCATTTTGATGTAATTGGTTCTGGAATTATTTATGACATTAATTGCTGCGCTATCGAGTGCCTGTCAGTGGCTCTGGCAGTTAGTCCATCTTTTTTAGCAGAGACAGCCTGCTCAGCCCAAACTAGACTGACAAGCTAATTATACCCATCTTCCCCTTCAATGACAAATGCTGCTCATTGGAAACCTTTCTAGAAATAAGCTCTCATTCTTTCCCCTTTTTCCTGAGCCAGACATAACGGATATCTCAAGGTGCAGATCGCAGCTAAAACTCAGCTCACAGGGCTATTAGCTCTGAACATCTCACTTGAGCCAAAAAACCTAAGCATCTTATGTTATCAAACTGTATGTCATTCCCTGATGCTAGTTTTCAGGGATGAGCAGGGGCCTGGTCTGTCAGTCAGAGCAGGGCAGAGAGAACCAAGCCGACTGAATTAGCCAAGCTCTTCTTAACCATCAACCGCGTGCAGCTCAGGTGATGATACAGAAGCTGGGGGGGTGTCTTTTGTGCTTTGTACAGCTGCTCCGGGGGGTCACTTGGGGGATACTCAAAGGCAAGGTGGATCATTTCCCTGGCCACCTCTTATCCAAAAGCTCTTTTGTGTTTAATTGTGTGAATTATCCTTGTGTTTAAAGTTTCGCCTGCATGCAGTTTTAGTAAACTGTTTTGGAGGCATGACACCTTATTCCCTCTCCATCAGGCATTGCTTTGAAAAGCGGGCACCCTGGTGTGCGACACATGGAGGAGGCACCAGCAGCGATGGGATTCTCTTGCTTTAGGAGCACGCCTGCTAATTTGGAAGATACGACATGCACAGAAACAGGCATGTAGAGTCTTTTCTCAAAGCCTTAGGTACACACGAAAGTCACATATTTACAAGAAAGATGGAAGGTGTTACAAAGTGCAACTCCCCTTTGGAAATACCACTGAGTTTATTTTCTGCCACGGGGACTTTTGCTCTGTTTTGTGCTCTCCAAAATAAGGGGACAGAATGAATTCTCCTTTTAAAAGATAAGGGCGTTTCAGAAAAGAAAGGCTCATCTGTGCTTTGTTACCCAGTCAGGAGGAAAGTCAGGAGGCTAGAGTTCAAGGCCCTCTACTGCAGTCCTGGGCAAGACTTAAGCTCTCAAAATCCAAATCTGCTACATAACCCCAACCTGCCTCCCAGACAAAGTTTGGTTGGAAGAAATTGAGAACTATTATAAAAAAGCTGAATAAAGAAGAACTCTGTCCTATAGATTCAAAGTAGAGTGATGAGAACAAGGGTAAAATAAGAGTTTGGGAGCAGGAAAGTCACTGAACATGGCTTATTTCAAGAAAGATCTTAGAAAGCCTTTGAGACTGTGGAATTCTTAGGGCAATTTTAGGTACATTGGGATCCTTCCCTTAATTTGCTATTGTCTTTATTTACAGCTGAAAAGGCTGTTTATGGAAGCCAATTCAATAAGGCGGGGGGAGGAGAGGACACTGTAGTGAATTTCATTTGTATGGACTCAGTTACACTGGAACATTTCCCAGAATTCCTTTCCCTTCACAGAGTCAGGCTAATAATGTGGGCCACACAAGACATTTCGTCTGAGATTTAGATTCGCAGTGGAAATGCGGATGTGTTCCTTTCCTCTTGGGAGGTCAGTGTAGGCAGCTCACACGTTGTCACTTATCTGTTGGCTCCTCTGAGTGGTCTGGGACAGAAGTCGGGCTCAGAGCATCTCAAACTCCTGCTGGGTCTTCTACTTCAGCTTTCCTAATGCCTGGAAGGGCCAGCTTGACAAATGGGGCTAGCTTCTCCTATAGCCCACCGCTCCTCAAAGCTGGAGTCTATCGGAGGTAAGAGACCAACACAGGCCCCCGGCTGTCCTCCTTAGTTCCAGTTCAGTCTGTAGGTTCCAGCCTGTCTTTGATTTCCGCAAGTCAAATCTGTCTTTGCTGGCTGTCTGCCATGGACTTTACACCCCAACACTTGTATGATATGCATACTAGTATTAATATAATTTAGATATATATATTATATACCAGGAACTTCCCTGGAGTTCATATGACAAAGAATCTGCTTGCAATGCAGGAGACCTGGGTTCAGTCCCTGGGTTGAGAAGATCCTCTGGTGAAGGGAATGGCAACCCACTCCAGTACTCTTGCCTGGAGAATCCCAGGGACCGAGGAACCCGGTGGGCTTCAGTCCATGGGCTCGCAAAGAGTTGGACATGACTGAGCGACTAAGCACATTATATACCAGCATTACTATTATGATTAAACTTCAGGATTACTCACTGTCCGGCTGGTACAGCTGGGGGGCGGGTGGGGGGAGGGGTTGGTAATCTAATCTTTCTTGGGTAACAACAGAGGACTTCTTTGATGGAAGGTCATTGAGAATGAGTACTAAAGGATGAGAAGGAACCAGCCAGACCACAAGTAGGAGAAAGCATAGCCCACAAAGGGGCAAAACAAGGCCCAGAGAATGTATCTTAGAAGAAGTGGGATTTGAAATGGGTCTTAAAGAATGGGTAAGGTTTCAGTGGACACAGAAATCAGGCCTATTAAGGGTCCTTCGACTTGTTTGCTGACTTTGGGAAAAGTCTTTTCATCACCAGGCCTCAATTTCCTCTTCCATGAAATAAAGATGTTTAAATGAATGATCTCTGTGGAGGAATTATGTTGCTAGGCTTGACTCTGCTCAAAAAGAGGAACACATTAGAATCCAAAGCCACTTGTTATTAACTAAGGTCACACACACACATCCCAAAGAATCAGAAGAAAAGTGTGAGTTTCTGTGGCTGTTACAGGCACTGCCCATTCACTGAATGGACCAAGATGTAAAGACTTGAATAGATGAGGGGGTGTCAGTTTGGCCTGCCCAGAAGCAGGTCTGATAAATGTGTCAGCATTTTGGGGGAGGAACTTGAGATTCTTATTTTCAGTGGATGATTTCAATGGGTCAGGGAAAAGGGGTTTCCCATTGTGAAGTCCCTTCCCCATGAAGAAGAAGGGGATAATTGAATAGCTAAACTGTGGACATTTTACACTATATATATATTTTTTCTCCTGGTAAACTCTTTGGAAAAACCCACATAAATTTAACATGAAGCTTTTAAAATTGGCTCCTTTAAACCACTCTCTGCCTATAAATTGTGTGGTGCTGAGGGCAGCTTTCTTGGGCCATTCTTTTCACTGAGTGTACAGCTGCTGAAATAGGTGGAGCAGGGGAAGATTATTACACAAGTTCCCACCTCATCCTCAAGCAGCTGAGGGTTCATTTCTGTGCCTCTTCCTCAAAATTGCCTAAAAAGGAGAAAGTGGGGGCTTCTCTGAGGGCCTTCTGATAAACCAGTGAGCTCCACGAGGGCGGAAGAGTCCACCGTGTCCCTGCCCCATGGTATAGAGCACAGCCCAACGTGGGCATCCAGGCACTGTCAGTTGATGAGAAAAGTGAACTTCAGGTCAAGATTTGGTTTGATCTGATCTGCCTAATGTGGAAATTGAAGAATGGCAAGGAGACTGGGGAAGCATTTAAGGAAAGTCTAGTGCCCTGACACTTAGCAAAAAAAAAAAAAAATCTTTCTGTTTAGCTGTAGGGGAGGGATCAAGGTGACCTTGACCCAGGTCTTATTCTCTAATCTGAGTTCTGCAGGTAAACACTATTCTCCTAGTGGGAAAAATGTCCTTAAAAAAAAAGTAAGTTCAGGAAATTAAATTGGCAGACAGTCTTTCAAACCTGTAGTGTAGACTTATGAATAAACATCTCATGGGATGATGGGATGGCTTCAACTCAGGCCCGATGAACAGAGAAATCATGTAGTGATCACTATACACCTATATATATATACATATATCGGAGAAGGCAATGGCACCCCACTCCAGTACTCCTGCCTGGAAAATCCCATGGACGGAGGAGCCTGGTGGGCTGCAGTCCATGGGGTCGCTAGAGTCAGACACGACTGAAGTGACTTAGCAGCAGCATATATATATATATTCAATTACAGTTAGTAAGCAGATCACAGACTTCACAATCCTCTTACATACACTATCCCATTTAAAATCACACAGCTACCACTAAGCTCCAATAAGGGCAGGGACTAGGCACCTTTTGAATCTCATTGTAGTCTCTCAGTTTGATAAATATTTGTTAATAGATATTTGTTGAGTAACCCCAGTGACAGCAAACAGAATGTAGAGGTTTAGAAATGTCACATCACTTCTCCAATGGCAAACAGCTCCTGAATAGCAGAGCACTTATATTTTGGCACAGGGAGGTCACAATATTTTCCAGTGTGCTCATAACTCAGCCTTTTGCCACACCTACATGGCAGGTAGATTCACCTTCAGCTTCACTAACTCACATAGTGCTCAAATTGAAGAGCAGAGAAAATTTCAGATCATAAAGAAAATTAAAAAAAAAAAAAAAACAACCTAATGCAGATTGTTTGTTAGAAATTAGCTCACAAATCCAAAAGAAAATTGACCCTCATTATAGCTTTGCTTCATATGATGGTTTATCATCTTGGATGAATAGGTATTTTAAAGTCAATGAATATTTTTTTAAAGTTGACTAAAAATCCTCAAGTAATATATCTCTTTTTAAATTCCTTGGGATTTTCTGTACAAGTATTCTTTGACCACAATTTAGCCATCATACAGATGATATGCGCGTCTTTCATCTTTAAGGACAACATTATTCAGCATTCTATCCATGACGTCTGGAAATTATCCCTTAGGTGCTTCTGAATGCCTTTGTAATCCTGTACCTGACTGCTCACCAGGATAGCAGGGTAACTGGAACACTTCCCGCCAAGATCAGGAAGGCTACCCTGTCGACTCCAGCGGAAGCTCTGCATTCAGTGGTGCCTTCTCTTTTTAATTTCTGAATTTAAGGCTGCAGTTAGAAAGAAGAGAAAGATGGGCGTCCCCTTGCCTGTGGGTCGATAAGCTCCCAGCAGCTTGCCCAGTGCTCACAATGTTATCTTCTTGCAGGACAGGCTGTGGAAGGGGTGGGTTGCTCCCTCCTCACCCTGTCCTTTTAGGTTTCCAACATTTTTGAGACACACGTAGAATTTTTTTCCGGTGAATGCCACAGGAGATCTAATAGAAGATGCATTTGTTTTTGACTCCTAATTAATCAAGATAACATCTCTTTCAACCATTAGACAGTAAAATCAATCCCTCGGGTGGCTGCTCCGCCAGTTAGACTTCTACACTGATACCAATTATTGGCAAATCAGTGATGTATTTAGGCATGTTGTACTCTATCATTTTATAATATTTGACCAGTGCAGCTATGCTGAGAATGTGGCGAGGGGGCGATTGCTGCCTGTGGGACCAGTAATGGGACTGCTGACTGCATCCCCATCCCTGTCCACTCCCTCCCACACCCAAGACGGGGGTGGACGCCTCATTTCCCAGACTCTGGCTGGCATCAGACCACTCACTCACCATGAAGGATGCCAAAATCATAGGATGTGAGGAATGGAGAAGCATAGACCCTGGATAAAAAGGGGGTGGCCACAGCCCTAGCAGTGTGGGCGCACTGGGAGAGGCCCTGGCTATCCGGAGACCCTGAGCTCCCACGGAGGGGTGGGAGGAGTGGAAGAAGGAGGAGGGAAGTGAGGTCCCTCTCTGGGAGCATCATGAAGAGATGTCTAAGATCTAGCTGAGAGGGGAATCAACTTCTGGGGATTTGCTGTAGGATTCGCATAGGAGGCATTTGCCCTAGTCATGGGAAACATTCTTCCAGCAAAATCCACCAAGTCAAGAGCACCATGGTAGTGGGGAACTTTCTCTTTGAGGCAACCTATTACCTCCTCCTGACCCAGAGCCAGGGTACCAAATGTATGGCGCACCTTCCAGCAACTGGCAAGGCACCCAGGGAACAGTGTGGCAGACCAGGAGGCCTAGCAGACAGGTGAGTGTCCCACGCTTCCTACACAGCGCTGCCAGGCCACTCAAGTCCTGCTTTGCCACGGCTCTTGGCTAGGGTGACTTAAGTCGAAACCATCCAAGTTTTCATCAAATTTGCAAGTATCCTGTGAGCAAGACTCTTGAAGGAATGATGAATTTGGGGTCCCCTGGGATCTGAAGACCTTACTAAGGCGAGAAAGGGGCTGCCCACAGGAACCTGCCGGGGCACCAAGGCACAATGGAGCTGGTGCCAACCTTTAGGCTGGCAGACCCTTCTGACTCCTCCCCTTCCAGGGGCTTCCCCCCGACGCCCTGGCTGCACTTGCAACCCCTTCTCCACTACCTGTCGCAGGGAGAGGCCTCTTTCCTGTCTCTTCCCTCAGTGACTATCAGCCCCGTTGTTCTCACTCCTTTACGTGTCTCCAGGGACAAGTGCAAACTTGGTTCAAAGCAGAATTCTGTCCAGGGCAGCTTTGGTGTGGAAATGGAGCTCTCAGCTGCAAGGCTAGAACACCACACGTGAGCCTGACAGCAAAAAGGCCAGGGGTTCTGGACCAGCTCCATTTCCTGGGGTACCTGCTGAGAGGAGAGCCCCAGTTATATAGCTCTATTTTAGGCAAGATGGTAGAAATAGTAACAACAGTAAACCTAAAAATAATAAGATCTATCATTCTTATGAAATAAATGTTGGCATCACCCATGTCCTTCTGAGACTGGACTTAACACCCTATCATATTGATGAAGAAACTGATTCTGAGCTGTCAAGTAATGCAGCCAAGGTCATACAGCATTGGCACTTAAGCAGGGCTGATTTCAACACCTGTGCTACGTGACCCCGTGCAGAACCCTTCAGTGGCATTCTGCAGTTTGTTATGTAGTTTAGTGGCTAAGTCATATCTGACTCTGCTGCTCCATGGACTGTAGCCTGCCAGGCTCCTCTGTCTATGGGATTTCCCAGGCAAAAAATACTGGAGTGATTTGCCATTTCCTTCTCCAGGGGAATCTTCCTGACTCAGGGATTGAATCTGCATCTTCTGCATTGCAGATGGATTCTTTACCTCTGAGCCACCAGGAAAGCCCTTTCTGCAGTTTACATCAAGCCATCTTGATTTTTCCCTTGACATTCAGTTTCTTTCCCAGACCTTGTGGTGTTCACTGCCTGTGTTGCTTTCATTAGAAAGGTACGCTTAGGAAGTCAACGTGTCCAGAAAAGTACACTTTTAGGACTGCTACCATTTGGGGCACCTATTCTTCTGACACCAAGATGGTGATTCTGTGAATCAGACACTGCCCTGAAGAATTATGAGCACAAACCCTCTACAGCCCATGGTGTGTGTGCTGGCTATATACGATGAACTTCTGCTCAGACTGCCTCCAATCAAAAGGCCGCAGTTAGGTGCCCAGAGTTGCTCCCCAGTGCTTGAGCTACAGGCTTAATGAAAAGCCCCTCTTGCATTCTTTGTCTGATATCCAAGCTGATAGTAGCTATGAATTTACACTGTCTGTAAGCTTGGTTAACCTTTTTTATTGAAATATTTTGTTTAAATAGGAGGCTGAATCTAGTGATTTACAGCACAAGTTTGTGTGAAATGGGGTGTGAGGCCTGTGGCTTCAGTCTTTAAGGCGCCTCCCCCTAAATGACATGACTTCCATATTCCCACCTCACATTGTCTCAAGCTGTATAGTCTCTCCCATTAGAATAAAAGTCCTGTATCAACCACAACGTGCAGCTCAATGCATCGCTCAGAGGTTTGTGGGAATGAATTAGGGTTTTGATTAATTACCTGGTGTCTTAGCCTTGATGTCAGATCTCACCCTTAATGTATTGCCATGTGAACATGCATAATGGATTGAGAAACCACTCACCCACATAGGAAGTTATTTGGCTGACATTTAATTTTACCACTAGTCAGCCCCATGATATGAGAGACGAGCCATCTTTTGACAGGAAGTCCTCTGCATTCCCCTGGAGATTTGTTGCTGATGAACCAGCCTCTGTGAGGCATCTCATGATTGTTCTTCCGGTCCAGGGTTCATGCTTCACACTCTGTTAGTGTGAGCTCCTCAGTATTGCCAGCAAAGTCAAAGGTGGCTGGTCTTGCATAAAGCAAAGGCTGGTCAGGTACGTCTTTGACTCACATTCTCTCTTGCTACCTCATTCACTGTGGTCTCTACATCTGTATTCTTGGGGGCTTCAGGTGACCCATAATACCAGCCCCTCGTTTCTTGGTCTAGGCTGTATGCTCACCTGCTGCTCTGATCCAACCACCAATGCCAACCATGTCTGCTTTAAGGCTTTACTTCTTTATTTCTATATTCATTCATTCATTTAACAAATACTGGTTCAGCATCTACTACGTGCAGGCACTCTGCTAGATGCTAGGGATACAGTGAGGGTTGGGGACATTTCCTGACAGCTCAGCTGGTAAAGAATCCGCCTGCAATGCAAGAGACCCCAGTTTGATTTCTGGGTTGGGAAGATCCACTGGAGAAGGTATAGGCTACCCACTCCAGTATTCTTGGGCTTCCCTTGTGGCTCAGCTGGTAAAGAATCCACCTGCAATGCAGGAGACTTGGGTTCGGTTCCTGGGTTGGGAAGATCCCCCGGAGAAGGGAAAGGCTACCCACTCCAGTATTCTGGCCTGGAGAATTCCCTGGACTGTATGGTCCATGTGGCTGCAAAGAGTCTAACATGACTGAGTGACTTTCACTTTCACTTATGACTAACACGGTCCTTACATTTATGACTGTTAGAGCTTAGTGGAAGAGATAGACAGTAACCTAGTATATAAAAATAAATATGCAATTATAAATCATAATAAGTGCTAGGAGGGAAAATAATAGCATGCTATAAAAAAGAATAATACAGGACCTACTTCAGAAGGGTGGGTGAGAGTCAGTCCATAGAATCCTTACTTCATGGCCAAGGAACTAATCTTCCCCTTCTCCATCCTTGAGAATCTCCCTAAGCTGAAGAATCCCCAACCTAAGAAAACAAACCTTTTCTGGAGCACTTACAGCCAATGATTGGTCCACAAGGGGATACAAGGCCTGAGTTCCTTGCCTCAAGGCAGGACAACTCTGAAGCAGGTCCCAGCTCCAGAGCTGCTGATGGGATTGGGTGCAGCTCCATCCAGTTTAGTCACTTTCTCTGTCCAGTCCTGCTTCTCTCACTTCCTTATAAGGACTAGTTCCTAAGGACACTTCCCAGGAGACCTGCATGCAAATCTTGGTCTCGGAACCTTCCCCGAATACCTGACCTATAACATAACTCATCCCATGAGGAAGGATCATCCCGGCATAGAGAATAAGGAGACATGTCTCTAGGGAGGGAGGACAGCAGTTGCAAAGGCCTAGAAAGAGAAGCACTGGGTTGTAGACATTGGTCTGTTATGAGAGAGGATCCCACCTCTCACATTGACATCCCAGGCCTTGGTAGCATGCCCCGGCCTTGCTCATCCACACCTCTCCTGATCCACCTCCCCACACAAATGTAAACCAATCTCCCTGCTTCTGAGGCTCTGTATGGGCTTTCCAGCCTATAGCACCCTTCTCTTCTCTTATCAATTGCCATCCTTATTTTTTTCTCGAAAACTTGATTTCAAGCTTATTTCCTCCTCTCAATTTGTACAATACAGTGCTTAATTGGTAGTGATTCTGCTTTGTACATTTAGGTTTTTAAAAACAATTTTCTTGGGTAGTCCTTAAGGCTCGATGTGGCCAAAAGATGTCTCATGGAAGGGATTATTTGGGCATTTCTACAGAATCCTTTTCTGCTTGGATTAAAGGACTGAGAGAGAGAGATGAAGGGGGGTACCAATGAGGGTTCTTGGCTATGCACAGCAGGACAGTCTGGCTAGTTTAAGAAGGAAAGACATTTCCTGCAGGACATTATATGACTCACAGAGTTATCTGGGAGAGAACCAGAGAACCTCCAAACCAGAGAACCTTACAACCTCTATCACAGGCTACATCAGTGAGAGCATCACTTGACTCAGACTCTGCAGCTCACAGTCACCCTTATGCTGAGTCAGGACATGTCACTAGCATGCCAGTCACTGCTGCCCTCAGAACATCTCTCCCTGCATCCCCTCAGAGCAGTGTCTGCCTTACTGAGTCCCTTGCTTCTGAATCAGAGCCTCACGCAGGGGCATCTGGTCAGTGGAGCATAGGTCACATCCCAGCCCTGCAAGAGAAACTGGCAACTCAGGTTTCTGCCATCTGCTGTAGGGTGCTGTGGACTCACAGGTGGAAAAATTGGAAGCTTAGGAAAAGTGTTCAAATGTGAAAAACAGCCAAAACAATAGTTAATGAGTACAAGATATGGATAGGGGAGCCGGAGACACAGCTTTCAGGGCCTATATGACTGAAGCGACTTAGCAGCAGCAGCAGCAGGATCACTGTAGGAAGCTGACTTGTATCTGTGAGTCAGTGACCACCCCTCTCTCTCTTCACATCCAATCCCTGCGGAAGACCTGATTAATTCTTAACCATCTCTTAAAATCTTCTATCTCCCTACTAGCATTCGAGTCCAGAGGTCAGCAAGCTTCAGATTGCAAGCCAAATCCAGTCTACCTCCTGCTTTTGTGAATCAGGGCTTATTGGACCACAGCCATCCCCACTCACTAGCATGTTGTCTATAGCTATTTTGAGGGGAGTCCTTTTGCTAGAGATCACAGGGCTGACAAAGCATAAGCTACTTATTACCTGATCTTTTACAGAAAAGGCTTGCTGACCTCTATCCTAGGCTAAACCATCTCTTACTAGACTTCTGAAAGAGCTTCCCCTGACGAATCCCACATTTGTTAAAAGAACCTACAATCTGATGCCACGTTAGAGACAGAGTATTCATTGCAAAACATAAATCATTTTGGTCCAAGACAAAACTTTCCACTGACTCCTCTTACACTTAAAACCGAGAACAACATCCTCAGTATGGCAAGAGGGTTTTGTTACCTGCAAGGTTTAACTTGTGTCTCCATGCAGGTGGACCAGCGGGATGATAACACTGAGTGGAAGACATCAAGAAACATGGCTAGAGAATATGGCTTTTTCTAGAGGTCAAGGATGGGAAGTGATGTTCTGACAAAGCATAAGACAAGAGCCTGACCCCAGATACCAGATACCGGGAAGAGCTTCTTCATTCCCAAGTCCCTCACAGAGCAAACAGCTATGGTGAACAATGCCTGAATGAGGATTCAGCCAACTGCAAGAAGCCTGCTTGTGCCACTCTCCTTTTCTTAAAAATAGCTTCCTGTCTTCCTCTTCCTTAACCTTTACCTGCCTGATACAAGGTCTCTGACTGTGGTCTTGCTTGCTTATCAGATGCAAGTGATGAATGCGATGCATTCCAGGACATTTCCCTCTGCTGCATAAATGTGCTGCATTAACCACAAAAATAAATGGTTAGTTTTCCACATCTAGGGAACTGCAGCAGGCTCATGCTTCAGGCATGCATAACAGTCATTCCTGAAATGTATCCTCTAATCTGAGAGTCAATACTCTCATGGTATTACCTCAGCACATTAAAAAAAATTTTGTTTGTGGTTTTTGTTGTGTTTTAATGTTGTTTTGTCTTGTTTTTCTAAAATATCTTTTTCTTAAAAAAGTAAGAGTAGTATACAATTGGAGAAAGAAATGGCAACCCACTCCAGTGTTCTTGCCTGGAGAATCCCAGGGACGGGGGAGCCTGNATTAAAAAAAATTTTGTTTGTGGTTTTTGTTGTGTTTTAATGTTGTTTTGTCTTGTTTTTCTAAAATATCTTTTTCTTAAAAAAGTAAGAGTAGTATACAATTGGAGAAAGAAATGGCAACCCACTCCAGTGTTCTTGCCTGGAGAATCCCAGGGACGGGGGAGCCTGGTGGGCTGCCATCTATGGGGTCACACAGAGTTGGACACGACTGAAGTGACTTAGCAGTATACAATTATACCTTGAACTACACAATGAGGAGAAACTAGATGTCAAGCAAATGAGTTGGTTATGTTATCATTTTGTGAACATATCTGTCCACTTCATAATGCTTCATGGGTTAACAAATTTTAGTACTTGTAACAACTGCTTTTTTATGTTATAAAACCTCCAATTGTCACAACTAGGCATCCTTCTCTTCAGGCTGACTGCTCTATTATTTTTTTTAACACTCTTCCCATGAACTGCTAAAGATATTCTTGCTTTATGTCAACATCAAAAGTATTCTCTCCTGGCCCAAACATGCAGTAATGAGTCCTCTCCAAGCAGCCCTGAGTATCTGCCTTTCTGTCTGTCTATCCATCCAACTATTCACTTATCTATCATCTATCTCTTTATTTATCTATCATTATCCCTCTATCTATCATCTATCACTTATCTATCATCTATGTATGTATGTAACTATCATCTATCACCTATCAGTCTGTTTACTGGTTTGGAGTGCAGTATTAGATGTCAAAATTAGTTCTAGGACTGTATGGTGTAGGGCTGTATAGGTATGGTGACAACAGGCATATTATTTATTATTAGATATCTGGAGTAAAAATTTTATAGGAATATGATATACATGCAGAACACTATACAAAACATAACAGAGTAGAGCTTAGTGGGTTTTCCAAAACGTGGAAGCTGCCATGCCATATAACCACAACCCAGACCAAGAAACAGAACTTGACTGGTACCACCCAAAGTCCCTCATGACCCATTCCAGTCACTGCTCCTCCAAAGGTAACAACTATTAAAAGATCTATCGCATTGTGTCTCTTTACCATGTCTTACAAGAACAGCTTTAATACTGGATTAGGGCTTACTCACATCTTTCGGAGGGATGCAGTTCAACCTATAAGGGTCATTTTTAAAGCTCCGTAGTTAGTTGCATACCTAATTAGGATGTTGTATCTTTCTGGTAAGATGGTGGATCTCAGCCCTTATGTGGGTTTTCATTTCCTGACTTACTGCTTCAGTGTCCACCTGCTCTGCTGCTGTGAACTCTGCCACCTGTCATCTCAAGTCAGTAAGGCTGTGGATTTCCACCACCAGACCTAAGGACAAGATGGTACTTGGGGACCCTCCAAGGCAAGAGAACCTGGGCTCACCTGATGCAGCTGCAGTTTAGCAAGAGTCAGCTCCTCTTAGTGTTTACTATGTCACTGGTCAATTTCTTGTGCCTTCAAATAATTTGGCCCAGCTGCTTTGACTGTTACCTGTGAGAGCAATTGTGCCCCCTCTTTATATTACTATTCCTATAAGTCACCCTATATTTTACCCTTGCACAAGTACAATATGCTTTAATTACCTAAACTTTGTAAGAAACTGTACCATAAAGTTTTGTTTTTCTTGTTCCAGAGTATCTTGGGTCTTCTTGCCATTTACCATTCCTTATAAATTCTGGAAGAAGGTTTTCAGTTTCAGTGACAAAAAACAAG
>SJYX01010100.1:530754-567781 GCA_006410675.1 Oreotragus oreotragus | reverse complement strand
CCACCTCATGCGAAAAGTTGACTCATTGGAAACTGTCTCTTATACACATCTAGATGTGTATAAGAGACAGCCACCAGGCTCCTCTGTCCAGGGGATTTTCCAGGCAAGAGTACTGAAGTGGGGTGCCATTGCCTTAGGGACTAAAAATTGGAAATGAAAAACCAAGTACCACTTATAGACTAAAAACTGAAGCATTTATAAATTTAACAGAAGATTTAAAATTCTATTGGAAAAATCAATGAAGATTTAAATAAATGAAGAGATATTCCATGTTCATGGATGAGAAGATTCACTTGTTAATATGTCATTTCTTGCCAACTTGATATATAGATGATCAAGCAAGTTATTTTGTAGATATTAACAAATTCTAAAATTCATATACAAAGATGAAAAGATCCGTACTAGAAAAGACTGTAATAAGAACAAAGATTGAACACTGAAACAACGCAACTTCAAAACTAAAAAGCTACAATAATCAAGATAACATGGTAGTGATGAAATAACACATATATATTAAAAGAACAGAATAGAGAGATCAGAAACAGATTCACATGAATCTAATTGATATCTGATGAAGATGCAGTGACAACTGAATCAAAAAAGGATAACTCTTAAATAAGTTATATACGCAACTTCAAGACTAACTAAAAAGCTACAATAATCAAGATAACATGGTAGTGATGAAATAACACATATATATTAAAAGAACAGAATAGAGAGATCAGAAACAGATTCACATGAATCTAATTGATATCTGATGAAGATGCAGTGACAATTGAATCAAAAAAGGATAACTCTTAAATAAGTTATACTGGAACAACTGGACACTCATGTTAAAAATATATATTTAAAATCTAGACATAGATCTTCTTTCAAAATATCTATTTAAACTTGGATTATAGATCTAAATAGTAAACAAGTCTGTGAAACTTCTAGAACACAGAAAATTTATGTAACCTTGAATTCAGCAGTGATTATTTAGCTACAACCCCCAAAGCATGATATGCCAATGGGGGGCAAAAGTGATAAATTGTACTTTAACATAACTAAAATAATTATATTCTTTAAAAAGACCAATGAGAGAATCGAAGAAGCTGCATTTTGGGAATATTAACAAAGCACTTATCTGACAAAGAACTTTTATCAAATATACAAAGAAGTCTTAAAACTCAATGGTAAGTAAACCAGCCTAGTGAAAAACAAGTATCTGAACAATTTAGAGAAAACAAGTAGATGCCAAACAAAAGACTAGCAATATTATTTGCATTAAATAAAGAAAAAAATTGACAACATACATATTAGACACAATACATCTTCCTTCTAGAATGGCTAAAACTTAAAAAATAAATAAAAGTGTTGAAAATACAGAGCAATAGCTAGGAATGTAAACTGATACAGTCACTACAGATGATTTGTGTGACTAGAAATTGTTGATATTATCAGGGAATCTCAAAGGTAGGAAAAGCAGGCTTGGAGGTGAGTTTAATTGGGGTTTT
This sequence comes from Oreotragus oreotragus, assembly GCA_006410675.1. Lineage (NCBI taxonomy): Eukaryota > Metazoa > Chordata > Mammalia > Artiodactyla > Bovidae > Oreotragus > Oreotragus oreotragus. Next base: position 566,285 of record SJYX01010100.1, on the reverse strand, counting down.
ATAATTAGATATCAAAATTATCCAGGCAAAAATGGTCCTTAGGCTGGTGGATGAAGGGACCTGAATTAAGCACATGGGCTAAAATCAAAGGAAAGGTGAAAGCAGACAAAAGTACACTTTGGGCATGTCTCCCAAAGGGGAAATAGATTACATGGAATGCATTTTGGAGTGAATTTTTCCTGCCAATGGTGCTATTTCAGTGCAGCATGCTCCCTGCCCAGCAGTAGGATAGGTACACAGGGTAAGCAGACATAGAGCTGAAGTAGTGAGCTGTAGAAACCCTGAAGTGTTAACGTAGTTTGTTTCTGTATTCGATTCTACAGTATTTGTGGCCCATAAGGGGGAATAGAATCCCTTCTTTATAAAAAAGATTCTCTTCCTGAATCTAAAGCAGAATTGCTCAATGGTTTGAATATTAGAGCAAGAGTATGGCCAATTTTGTTTTCTCTCCATAATTCATTTAGAGAACTACAAAAAAATGGCAAGTTGTTCACACAAATAGAATTTTAGAAAAAAATACTGAAAGTAAAATGCAAAATCAAAGAGCTTTGCAGCTTAAAATGCTCATCAAAAGTCCCATGTGTACTTGGATCAATCTATGTTTTAAGATGAAAATAATCACAGTGGAAAGTACTCAAGAAGAGCCATTTCTATAATGTGTCAGTAATTTAGGTGGGTTCTTCATTAACATTTTAAACTATAATTCACATGTAATTACATGGAGAAACAAGGATCTTATAGTGACAAAGATAATTCAGGCTTATCTGCTTTAAACTAATTTCCTGAGTTCACCCTATAATTGCCATGCAATTTCTATGTGGAAAGGACATGTTTCATTGATTAACAGAATCTCTAATTTAGGGTAATGGAAATACAACTCATCTTTCCCCTTACAAAATATCATGTTTTTACATTTTAATTTGTGTTACAATTATTATTTTATCTTTGCCCATTCCTTTGAAACCTAAAATCTGAACTGTATTAAAAAAAGTTTTTTGATAAACAACTGAGAGGGCAACAGGCAGGAAGGCCAGGGGTCTCCAAACGGAGGAAATAAGCTGCAAGTGTCAGGCATTTTTCAGCTCTCTCTTAAGCGGCAGGAGGACATAAACCAGTGATATATTTTTTCCCTTCTCTATACAAATTTTAAAAGGTGGTTTCTCTTAAAATACTGTGTTGCCATAATGGCACCTGGTTCCACCTGAAGTTAACTATTCTCAAACCTTGAGTTAACCAACTCATTTTTCTTATGTAAATGTTTGTATTAAGCTGTGTTAATATACTATGCATTTACCCCAGACTCTAATGGCTCAGAACCAACAAACAATTATGTAATACTCAGACATTGTTCCCCTAATCTATGTAAATGAAACCATTTGTATGGTAGTCTGCCTTTCTACAAGATTCAAGTCAATCATGTTGTGGCCCGGAATGACTCACCAGGTGCCAAGATTATCCCAAAACACATCTTATGGATAAGGGACCTGGTGCCATTCTTTGAATTTTAAGACATTCCTTTCTTTCATTAACAGACTGCTAGTGACTATATAACACCCAGCTAAAAACTAGCAGGGGGGTATTCTTTCTGCCCCGTTCTGATGCCTACGTCAGAAGCTTTCTCTGTCTCCTTAACTTTATTACACAAAAGCTCTGAGCAATCAAGCCTCATCTCTGGCCCCGGATTGAATTTGTCTCCTCTGGAGGCCAAGAATCCTGGCATCTTTTCATGGTTCAGCAACAACCTTTCACAACAAGGTCCTAATGTATAGCACAGGGTATATCAACAGTGATAAATCATAACAGAAAATATAATAAAGAATACACACACACACATATATATATGGTTTTCTTACTTTGGCCACCTGATGCAAAGAACTGACTCATTTGAAAAGACTCTGCTGCTGGGAAAGATTGAAGGCAAGAAGAGAAGGGGACAACAGGGGATGAGATGGTTGGATGGCATCACCAACTCGATAGACATGGGTTTGAGCAAGCTCAGGGAGATGGTGAAGGACAGGGAAGCCCAGCATGCTACAGTCCATGAGGTTGCAAAGAGTCAGACACGACTGAGCAACTGAACTACTGACTTAGATAGTAAAGAATCTGCCTGCAAAGTGCGAGACTTGAGTTCAATCCCTGGATCAGGAAGATCCCCTGGAGAAGGAAATGGCTACACACTCCAGTATTCTTGCCTGGAGAATTCCATGGACAGAGGAGCCTGGCCAGCTACAGTCCATGGAGTCATAATTAATCAGACACAACTGAGCAATGATACTTTCACACTGAGTCACTTTGTTGTGCAGCAGAAATTAAAACATTGTAAATCAAGTATACGTCAATAAATTTTTAAAATAAGTAAATTAAATAGCAATGTGGGGGGGGAGCAGTTTATCTTCTGCAGAATTTATTTGGGGGGTGGGAGTGGCACATCAAAAAGGAAGTAGAACATCAGTCTTGGCCATGATGCTTTTCTCAGTTATATTAACATTATTCTTTCCCCCATGCTAGATGAGAGCTTAGCCCTCTTCATAGTGCATCTAAAATTCTGGAAACATAAAACCTAACAAAACGCTGAATACAAGTCAAGAGGTGATTTTGAAATCTTTGGATACAGATTATTTCTGTACTATATGTATATAAATTTTTTTAATTTTTGCAAACAAGGTAAAATAGGAAAATGTAAGAAGATTTAGACTGTCTACAATTCACTGTTTCAGCTGTATGTCTGATATGCACTCACTGTAGTACTGTATGTAGTCATAGTACATTAAAATTCCAGAATAGATTATTTAAAATAAGGCTTTTGATATATTCTTGGATCCATCACTGAGTCTCAGTTGTCTCACATGCATAATCAAGATAAAAGTCCCAGTATTGCCCCTACAGTGAGAATTCCATTAAGATAAAAAGATGGAGATGTTTCAAAACCCTTTCATTTATCTTTTAGCTCATTTAACATTTATTGAATCATATATGAGTATAGAACATATCAAGACATAATCATTTCCCTTAAAACACTTAAAACTGTTTGAGTATAATAGAGTATAATATGAGACAAGAGCAATGTAAGGATGTGTGGAAATGTATAATATGATAAAAATAATGTAAAGATGCAATCGAAACACATATACACCAAGTAATATGCATGAGGCATCCTAACCATCCTGGAAGCTTTTAGCATACTAAGTGATGAATGCATACTATGGTGAATTCAAACAAGAGGTTATTCCCAGTAGAAGAGACAGCATCACCAATGGTAGTGGATTAGAAGCATCAAAGTGTGTTCTGAAACAATAAGCACTTTAATGCTCATAGAGCATATATCTTAAGGCAGAGAAGAGATAGTGGAAAGATGGAAACACATGAAGTGTCATGTTCATTTGACATTGTCATAATTATGACTGCAAGGAGATCCAACCAGTCTATCCTAAAGGAAATCAGTCCTGAATATTCATTGGAAAGACTGATGCTGAAGCTGAAACTCCAATACTTTAGCCACCTGATGCGAAGAGCTGACTCATTGTCAAAGGCCCTGATGCTGGGAAAGACTGAAGGCGAGAGGAGAAGGGGATGACAGAGGATGAGATGGTTGGATGGCATCACCAACTCAATGGACATGAGTTTGAGTAAATTCTGAGAGTTGGTGATGGACAGGGAGGCCTGGCAGGCTGAGGTCCATGGGGTCGCAAAAAGTCAGACGTGACTGAGCAACTGAACTGAACTGAAAATGGATATATATTTACATGTTATTGGCTAATACTATTATTGTTCAAGGCTTAGCATGAATTTTCTCAAACTCCTCAAAAAATATATTAGTACTTTAATACCAATATTCCCTTTCACCAGTGAATTAAAACTTGGGTTAAGTGAGCATTCAGTATCACTTAAACATATGCATACATTTACAATTTGTATTTTTAAGTGTCTCACAAGGAGACATTATTTTCTCAACTATAATTACCAACATATGTATCTTCCAACTCTAGAATTACAAATTAAAAAAAAAACAAGAAATTTGAGATACAGCAAACATGCCTTCCTCATCTATTCCTTGTTTGAGAAATGGTGGACAATATATTTACTGAAATGATGGTTTTAACTGAATCTTGGAATAACTCAGAAAGACTTTCTAGTGTCTTTTTTTTTTTTTAGTCACTCAGGAAAGGTATGATAAAGTTAGCCTATTTCCACAAAAGGTTTAAACTTCCCAACAGAGTAATAAAGATTCATTCAGACATGAAGTGAAGCCCACAGTATAACAGGCACTGTGCTTCAAGTTGTGAACTAAAGCCTGGATCAAGTATTGCTTTTGCCCGGATGATGATTACTTAATTGACTGGTAATATAGTGTGATAAATATTATGACCCTGGGAAGTAGGAGGCAGGCAAACCTGAGTATAAATGCATAGTATGCATAGTATATTATTAGCATAATAAAATTCAAATGAAATAATAAGTCATGCAATATAGTGTTTGGTAAATCTGATGACCATTTTTACAAAGTTATGATAAAACTTTTATTTGAGGTAGAACTGGGGACTGCATATATCTCTGTTATCATTGTCTATGATAGTTGATATTTGCAGGGAATGTGTATCATCACTGATTTTAATAACTTTGAGTTGTTGACCTTGTAGATAAGAAGCCATCTATGCCAACAATTCTTCTTGTATACCTAGAGAAGAAAGTGGGACCCAAGACTATTATTTTAGCATGACAGGAAAGTTTCTTCTCAATTCATGAATGATATATAACATATTCTAGACTTACTGATATAGGCAGCCATGTACATGTGTCCCTTGCTATTTAAGGGGGATTGGTTTCAGACTCTCATGAATACCAAAACCTATGGATGCTTACGTCCCTTTTATACAATGTGGAATTTGCATATAATCTATATACATGATTTATTCTTTAAATTAGATATAAGAATTTAAGTAATTCTCTAGATTACTTATAATACCTAAAATACAATGTAGATGCTATGTAAATAGCTATCAGAATGGCAGACTCATATTATGCTTTTGTGGCATTCCCTGGGATGTTTGAAAATCTTTGATCCATAGTTGCAGATGTGGAACCTGCAGATACAAAAGGTCAACTGTATTTGCCAAATTCAATTATTCTTCAGACACTCTCATCTATAGATCTAGTGATTTTCTTTTCAGTCAGTTCAGTTCAGTCACTCAGTCGTGTCTGACTCTTTGCGACCCCATGGACCGCAGCATGCCAGGCCTCCCTGTCTGTCACCAACTCCCAGAGTTTACTCAAACTTATGTCCATTGAGTCAGTGATGTCATCCAACCATCTCACCCTCTGTACACCCTTCTCCTCCCGCCTTCAGTCTTTCCCAGCATCAGGGTCTTTTCACTTTGCATCAGGTGGCCAAAGTATTGGGGTTTCAGCTTCAACATCAGTCCTTCCAATGAACACTCAGGACTGATCTCCTTTAGGATGGACTGGCTGGACCTCCTTGCAGTCCAAGGGACTTTCAAGAGTTTTCTCCAACACCACAGTTCAAAAGCATCAATTCTTCAGTGCTCAGCCTTCTTTGTAGTCCAACTCTAATATGCATACATGACTGCATAGTCTTGACTAGATAGACCTTTGTTGACAAAGTACTCTCTCTGCTTTTTAATATGCTGTCTAGGTTGGTCATAACTTTCTTTTCAAGGAGTTATTTCCACGCATCTTTTAATTTCATGGCTGTAATCACCACCTGCAGTGATTTTGGAGCCCCCCAAAATAAAGTCTGACACTGTTTCCACTGTTTTCCCATTTATTTGCCATGAAGTGATGGGACCAGAAGCCATGATCTTCGTTTTCTGAATGTTGAGCTTTAAGCCAACTTCTTCACTCTCCTTTTTCACTTTCCTCAAGAGGCTCTTTAGTTCTTCTTCACTTTCTGCCATAAGGGTGGTGTCATCTGCATATCTGAGGTTATTGATGTTTCTCCTGGCAATCTTGATTCCAGCTTGTACTTCTTCCAGCCCAGCGTTTCTCATGATGTACTCTGCATAGAAGTTAAATAATCAGGGTGACAATATACCTGTCTCTTATACACATCTAGATGTGTATAAAAGACAGGTATTTGCCAAATTCAATTATTCTTCAGACACTCTCATCTATAGATCTAGTGATTTTCTTTTCAGTCAGTTCAGTTCAGTCACTCAGTCGTGTCTGACTCTTTGCGACCCCATGGACCGCAGCATGCCAGGCCTCCCTGTCTGTCACCAACTCCCAGAGTTTACTCAAACTTATGTCCATTGAGTCAGTGATGTCATCCAACCATCTCACCCTCTGTACACCCTTCTCCTCCCGCCTTCAGTCTTTCCCAGCATCAGGGTCTTTTCACTTTGCATCAGGTGGCCAAAGTATTGGGGTTTCAGCTTCAACATCAGTCCTTCCAATGAACACTCAGGACTGATCTCCTTTAGGATGGACTGGCTGGACCTCCTTGCAGTCCAAGGGACTTTCAAGAGTTTTCTCCAACACCACAGTTCAAAAGCATCAATTCTTCAGTGCTCAGCCTTCTTTGTAGTCCAACTCTAATATGCATACATGACTGCATAGTCTTGACTAGATAGACCTTTGTTGACAAAGTACTCTCTCTGCTTTTTAATATGCTGTCTAGGTTGGTCATAACTTTCTTTTCAAGGAGTTATTTCCACGCATCTTTTAATTTCATGGCTGTAATCACCACCTGCAGTGATTTTGGAGCCCCCCAAAATAAAGTCTGACACTGTTTCCACTGTTTTCCCATTTATTTGCCATGAAGTGATGGGACCAGAAGCCATGATCTTCGTTTTCTGAATGTTGAGCTTTAAGCCAACTTCTTCACTCTCCTTTTTCACTTTCCTCAAGAGGCTCTTTAGTTCTTCTTCACTTTCTGCCATATCATCTGAGGTTAGTGATATTTCTCCCAGAAATTTTGATTCCAGCTTGTCCTTCCTCCAGCCCAGCATTTCTCATTATGTACTCTGCATATATAAGTTAAATAAGCAGGGTGACATTATACAGCCTTGATGTAGTCTTTTTCCTATTTGGAACCAGTCTGTTGTTCCATGCCCAGTTCTAACTGTTGCTTCCTAACCTGCATACAGATTTTTCAAGATGCAGGTCAGGTGGTCTGGTGTTTCCAACTTTTTCAGAATTTTCCACAGCTTATTCTTTTTTTGGCATAGCCAAAATATCAGGAAATATTAGCTTTTGCTAGATGTTTTGTTGTCACTGTGTTCTTTCAAACATAATTTTTATTAGAATTGTTTCTAGGGCAAGCTTTTGTTATGTCACCAAGGAAACGCCTTAGGAGGAAAAAGATCTAGCTTCCATTTTACAGCTTTAAAGGGCTAAATAAATTCTTCTCCATTAAAGCTGGAGCCATTAAAACAATGTCCTCTATATAAAAAAAAAAAAAGTCCTGTTTGTTATCTGAATTCACTTTAATATAGTATAGTCAGGCTGGGTGTTACATATTCTTTTAGGTAAGTCATGAATGGGACCAAGGGAGTTTAAGAGGAATTCCAGTATCATGGTCATCTTGGGTTGCAGACTCCTACTAGTTAGTGATAACTAACTGTTTCTAAGGATCAGGATCATGGAAGGAAAAAAAGTCTTACTTGGAAAAAAAAAAAAAAAAAGAAAGAAAATTTACATGAATGCTTTCAAGAGAGCCTCAAAGCAGAGAAGTAAAGACAATGGGTATTTCTAATCATTGGCAGAAATAGCTAACTTATTCGTCATTTCTCTTGTGCCAACCATTGACCAAAGCACTTAAATATACTTCTTCAGTAAGGTCCTATAAATGCTACTCATTTTACAGATCATAAACTGAGTCACAGAAAAGTTTAGAGTTTCAAGTTCACACACTGGAGACCACCACCAGGATTTAACCCCAGATAGCAGGCCTCTAAAGACAAGCTGTTCCCTATGCTATGCTGTGGAGAGAAAATACGAGGGACAGGGAGAGGTAACCTTTCAGTGTCATATTCATAGTCAGACCACCTGGGAGCTTATTTGGACACTTTGGGCAACTCTTAGCATCCTTTTCCTTGGTTTTACCATATGTACATTGTAGATATAAATACTGACTCTCAGTTCTTGTAAGGATTACATGCACTGCAGTGAGTGTTAACAGTGATCATTATCATTAGCAGTAGTAGTATAGTAGTAAGATGATATAAATAAGGGTCCTTATCAATTAGAAGGTAAGCCAAGTTGAACTCAGGCACAGAAGTTAAAGGAGAGTCTAGATCTGTAAGTCTCTTCCCACCCTGTTTTAAAATAACCTGTTCACTAAACTGTAACGATCCTTTTTCTTAAGATGTTGAAGATCATACAGGGCAGAGGTTAAGAGAGGGAAGCAATAGCATGAGACAATTATGTCTAAGAATGTAAGCCCCGTAATTGTACATGCTGCATCGCGTAACCTGTAGTGATCCTGCTGCTGCTGCTGCTGCTGCTAAGTCGCTTCAGTCGTGTCCAACTCTGTGCGACCCCAGAGATGGCAGCTCACCAGGCTCCCCCGTCCCTGGGATTCTCCAGGCAAGAACACTGGAGTGGGTTGCCATTTCCTTCTCCAATGCATGAAAGTGAAGTCGCTCAGTCGCGTCTGACTCTTCGCGACTCCATGGACTGCAGCCCACCAGGCTCCTCCGTCCATGGGATTTTCCAGGCAAGAGTACTGGAGTGGGGTGCCATCGCCTTCTCCACAGGGATCCTAAAGATGATTATTCAGATGAGGAACCTGGAATTCATGGATTTTGCTAAAGTCACACATAATTCAAAGTTTAACAGGATTGGAAAAGAAGTATTAACTCTTTTAATGCCATTAGGTAGCTTTGATTGCCCATGTGATATCACTTTTGTTATTTCAAAATTAAAAATGATGATCAACATCCACAGCTTGAAGGAATGAAAGAAGTTGAAAGGTAACTCAGCATTGTTAACTAATATTGTTTTATGCACACCATGCCTGAAAAATGGCAAGAGATGGAAACTATGTTTGAAATAAACTGATACTTTTTTTAAATCTTGCACAGAATTTTAGAATTTTATATTCATATTAGAGAATCTTCTGTGCAAAAATCCCAATTAGAATAGTGAGAAAAGTTTTCTCTAATGCTTATGAGAATAGTTACACACATAAAGAGTTAAGGATTTTACCCTAGGTAGAAGCACAATTTTAAATCTTAAAGATTTTATTTTATGAGGCAACCTGCTATCCCTCAATAAAACGATGAAGGCATGACTGTGAGGACTGACTGCATGAACAAGTGCCAAGTCAGGACATTTAAAGGCCACTCATCAACTTTCTGTAGAAGGCAATGGCAATCCACTCCAGTACTCTTGCCTGGAAAATCCCATGGATGGAGGGGCCTGGTGGACTGCCATCTATGGGGTCACACAGAGTTGGACACGACTGAAGCGACTTGGCAGCAGCAGCAGCATCAACTTTCAGTGAAGCTAGATATTTTATTAGAGGTGATGGTGATTTCCAGTAGCCTCATTCAAGAGAGCAATCACTACAACTTCATTTTGCAGTAAGACTAGAAAATCTAGTATTATTAGAAATAATAGAAATGTTTTTTATTAGAAAATCATATACTCTATGGCCAACAAGAAAACATGATGCGTGAGGACAAACTATTTGAATTGACAGTAAATAGTTAAATGTCAAAACTCAGAACAGCTAGTCAAAGGTCCTAAAATGATGGTCTGGAGAATGGAGTTCAGAAGCCAAAAAGCACAGAAGAGATGGAGTTGGCTTTATTTTGTTGTTTGTTTTTAGAATGGAAGGCGGGGCAAATACCTTACAACAGTATAAGACTTATTTCCAAAAAATTAGGATTCCCAAGGAGACAAAAGCAGAGGACAGTTTCTATCCAACAAAAAAGTTACATCACAAGTAACAAAACGTGTAGTCACAGGGCCCATTATCTCAGCCTTTTCTCACAGTTTGGCATGACAGTGAGAGAAAGCAGAAAAGAAACAGTAAAATCGAGCTGAGATGGGGGTTAACAGAAAGCTGTTGCAGGAAGGAGGATCACATACACGTTTATTCTCAGCCTCTGTCAAATGTTTCAACTCCTTCCTCCAGCTTGCTAAGTGTGTTTTCTCATTGCCCACTCCTTTATGATTCAAAATGCATCAGGACTATCATATCTTGGATGACAGAAAAAAAAAAGGGCCTCATGGGGACAATGACATAAGAGTTTAAAGGAGGAGAAAAGACCATTTGTATTTCAGAGGCAGAAACAGTCCGGTTGGGTAGTACCTAAAGATTCAAGGGAGGTTAAGAGAAGCACACCCTGGTTATACAGGATTTATAAAGCCGACTTAAAAATATTAAGTTTTATTTTGATGATACTTAGAAGCCATCAAATCATTTTAGGCAGGAAGTCTCCAAACATAAGAGGATTACTCCGGTAGTTGAATTACCTCATGTGGAGGAGGCTACATACTTCAGACACGACTTTAAGAGCAGCAGGCTTGTACTTAGTAGGGAAAAAAGAAAATCTGTTCCTTTCCCCCTACACATGACAGACAGCCCAGAAGTCTGTACTACAGGGATTCTCTGGATTTCTGTCTGGGTAGTTACTGAGAACTAAAGGGAAGAGCATTTCCAGACTTGTCTCAGAGTCCTTCTGTTAGTCTTCTATAGAGCTCCCTATCAGATCTAACACCTAGGTTTAGACAAACTGGATTAGAGCTTCTGAATTATCAAGATCACAGTCTCTACATTGCCTTGGACCACAGGAACTCCTGAGTTGAGAAGTTGCCCTGGAATGTCACAGTGGACATGGTTCTGATTTAGACAATCTACTACTTTAGGAAACTGGGAATTAATACACTGTTCTAAATTTGAATTTTAAATACAACCTTGTTGCTCTTAAGTTATTCTTAAGTATTTTAAAATAGATGTCCATTTTAAAATCTCAACAGTTTAGTAGAAAAGATGACTCTCAAGAGCTATCAACCTATGCAAATAGAAAATCTGTTGTAGTTCTTTCTAAAGGATTTTTTAATGGATATTTTATTATTATTTATAGGTATAATATACTTTCATATATTTATATTGTACCACATCTTATTATATTATAATTTTATAATATAATATTTTATAAATAATATAAGTAATAATTATCATTTATATTTACCGACATTAAAATATTTAGTATTAAGAGAAATTAAACAATAATATGGAAAGCAATTATGTGGTTAACAAAATAACCGGAAAAAAGCTAAGAAAAAGAACAGACTAAAGTTTCTTTAAGAAGGTAATTTTTAAAAGCTAATTATCAGAGTCAGCTGAAGAACTCTGAAGCTATTAGGATAAAAGCTTGAGTATAAACCAGCATGTTGAGAGTAGTTGGAAAGAAGGGGATAATAGATGACATGACACAAAATAGGCCATAAGTAGATGGCCATTGATGCTGGAACACTGGAATATTATCTATTTCTGTGTATGTTTTGAATTTTCCACTAATTTCTGAAGCAACAGTCCCAAACTTCTTTCTGATAATCTCACCTCTAGAAACGGGCAAAGTATGTTATGGCATAGGATTTGATTATTTTGCTTTGGATCCTGTATAAAGCCAAGAGAAACTGACTTCTACTATGTTTGAAAGGAAGAGCATTTCACACACTTAGATAAGAACCCACGCACTGGTGCGAACAGCACCACCCAGCTGCCATCATGAGTCACAGAGCATCAGCTTCATTTGCGTGTAATTTCTACCTTGTATCACCTGGTTTACTTAGATTGGAGACACGATTAAAACTTAAGTGTTTTTAGAGCAAATTTGGGATGGATCACACATTCACAGGTGATAATTCATATTAACCAAAAACAGTGCTTCATAAGTAACACCAACTTTACAAGTGCTGTTAGTAATTTATACAAGAACTTCCCTTTAGTAACAAAACTAGCACCATGATGAAAATTTTAAGAAGTCTAGTGAACTTCTCAAATTAGAAGTCTGTTTCATCTGAATTAACTCTATTTCTTCCAAGAGTTCAAGTCACAATGACAACATTTGCCAATAGGCAGAAGCACATCTTATGCTACACGATTACGCAGACTTTCTCAGTCAAAAATGCCCAAATCATGACCTGCTCTACAGAGAAAATAATCACGTGTTTAAATTTTCAGGAGGCTCCCCAATGTATTTGTACCACACTAACCAGCAGACATTCAGTGTAGAATGTGCACATTTCTTCCTCACATTTCTTGAAAAAAGTGAAAACTTGCCCCCTCAGCTTTAAAGTTAGCAAGAAGTTTGGTCGTTTCTGTATCTGGTTTGAGTAACTGTCAGGATAGTTACAGTCGGGCTAGGGTGAAAACTACTTTTCCCATGCTACATTTTTAGGTTAGCATTTGAAATTAAATACATTTTTTTAACTTCATTTAATCTCCATTATTTGAGTAACTAATTATGCTACAACTAGATTATTCCTTTTTTATTACTGCCATAACAAACTACCAGAAACTTTGTGACTTGCAAGAAAACAGTTTTACTACCTGACAGGTGGAGGTTAGAAATCCAAAGCCAGCCATGGGGTGTCGAAGCCACGATGTCAGGAGAGCTGATAGCTCTCGAGGACTGAAGAAACAGTGACTTCTTTGCCTTTTTCAGCATCTAGAGTCAGACGCATGCTTTGACCCACGGCTTCCCTCCTGCTTGTTTCCTCCCATCTCCTACTATTAACTTGGCCCCTTCTGCCTCCTTCCTAGAAGGTTCCCGGTAATTACATGAGCCCACCTGGATGATTCAGGGTAATTGCCCCATCATTAGAGCCTCCATTAATCACAGCTGCAAGATTGCTTTTTTTTGCTGTAAGATTATATCCGTAAGTTCGAGAATTAAGGCTTGGGCATCTTTGGGAAGTGGTGGAGAGCATAATGCAAACTAGCCCAAAAAGAAACTCAAAACTAATGCTGCAGCTGCTGCTAAGTCACTTCAGTTGTGTCCGACTCTGTGTGACCCCATAGACGGCAGCCCATCAGGCTCCCCCATCCCTGGGATTCTCCAGGCAAGAATACTGGAGTGGGTTGCCATTTCCTTCTCCAATGCATGAAAGAGAAAAGGGAAAGTGAAGTCGCTCAGTCTGTCCGACTGTTAGCGACCCCATGGACTGCAGCCCACCAGGCTACTCCATCCATTTGATTTTCCAGGCAAGAGTACTGGGGTGGGGTGCCATTGCCTTCCCCATGCCATGCTGCAGGGTAACTTAAAAAAGTCCAGTAAGCCTAGTAAATAGTTACACTTACCAGAAAAAAGAATACACACACTAACATGGTTCATTTTTTAAAAACAATATTTATTACAAATTAGTAGATATTTTGATGGCAACTGGAAAGAGACTGACTTTGTCTGAATTACTCATAAAATTGCTTTAGCTTCTGATTCACCTTTATGATTCTAAACCTAAATTTTCAGGCAGAGAAAGAAAGAATCTGTATTCTTTATCTATGGAGAGTACATGCCTGGGACATGGGAATATGAGCCACAGGTTAGGTAGTCTGTGGGGGTTTGCAGCTCAGCTTTAATCCTGTCACCTTAGATTAAGAAAGGATATACTGATGTGAAAATATGTCCTTTGGAACAAGGGATCTCTTATTTTTTATTTTTATGATCTTATCTTGGACAATTTTCTAGTTATCTAGCCATGGCAAATACATTCATCTAAAGGGGCCAACCAAAAATTGAGAGGTGATCACAAACTTTCCATATACCTCCAAAATTGCCTTGATATTTGTAAAGAGGAAGAGCACATGTTGTTTGCTCTATAAATAGATTTGTCCATATCATAAGAAGTTAGAAATAATGACCCTTGGGATAATATGCTTTCAGTTATGTTATAAAGCAGCTTTCACTACAGGCAGCTGAAAAACAGGCTTGCCAAATGTTTTTAATTTGAAGAACAAACGGAGATGGCATCCTCATTATCTCTGTTCTATATATTAGAGGGTATTTTTTCTCTTGTTTTATTTTGTACAATCTATAATACAACAGCTCTGTATTAACTACATAACCTCAATGTATTATTTTTAAACGGTTTAGGCCTCCAGAGGTATTTAAACATAAAACCACCAATTAAAAGCATTTTATTTTCTCCAGAAGTATGCACAGGTGGCCTACATTGAATGATGCCAAAATGTTTACAAAAAAATATTTCTCCTTTGCTGTTAAAGAAGTTGCCTGCAGACTCACACAAATAGTGAATAAAATTTACTTAGCAAATATAATCTAGACAGACACCATTCTCCCCACCCCCATGTTCTCCATCTGCCTCTTGTTTGTGGAAAAAAACTGTGGCCTCCAAGGCCTCCCCTGCTGCTGCTGCTGCTAAGTCACTTCAGTCGTGTCCGACTCTGTGTGACCCCATAGACGGCAGCCCACCAGGCTCCCCCATCCCCGGGATTCTCTAGGCAAGAATACTGGAGTGGGTTGCCATTTCCTTCTCCAATGCATGAAAGAGAAAAGTGAAAGTGAAGTCGCTCAGTTTGTCTGACTGTCAGCGACCCCATGGACTGCAGCCCACCAGGCTACTCCGTCCATTGGATCTTCCAGGCAAGAGTACTGGGGTGGGGTGCCATTGCCTTCCCCGAGGTCTCCCCTAGTTCAAAAGAATATACTTAATCAGAGAAGTGAGAATACACAGAAACAAAGAAAATAGTCATGTAAGACAAAACAATAGTTTAGCCATTAAACAAAATCAAGGAACTTTAGTTTTACCTCAAGAGCTACAAATAATATTCTGAGACATGATCTTTGAACTATTTAGCAGATAATGAAATCCCATCCAGGTGGATGAAGTTAATTACATTCTGAGTATAAGCATGTAGACCCCATAAGGTTGATCATGACTCTCAATTACCTTACCATCAAGCAACTAGAAGAGTGACCACACGCTAACCACACACTCCACAGCGCTCTCCCGCATCCTGTTTTAAAAAACCTTTCACTTAAGTCCATTAGGGAGTTCAGGTCTTGTGAGCATCACGTGCCAGGACTCTTTGTTTGGTACCTTACAATAAACGTTACATTTTCCTTTATCATAAGCCAGTGTCAGTAGATTAGCTATACTACACGCCTACAAGTAGAACCAAGTTTGATTCAGTAACACAAGTAGTGTTTAATTTTGTATCCCTTTCACTAATTGGTATTTTGACTCTGTGGCCAAGAAGGTCACTAGCCTTAGGGAAAAAAAGCTATTTCAAGATCTATTTCAAAGTGACCCATTTAAATAAACCTATACTTGGTCTCTCAACCTAGATCTACTTCAGTTCAGTTCAGTTCAGTCACTCAGTTGTGTCTGATTCTTTGTGACCCCATAAATCGCAGCACACCAGGCCTCCCTGTCCATCACCAACTCCCGGAGTTCACTCAGACTCACGTCCATCGAGTCAGTGATGCCATCCAGCCATCTCATCCTTTGTCGTCCCCTTCTCCTCCTGCCCTCAATCCCTCCCGGCATCAGAGTCTTTTCCAATGAGTCAACTCTTGGCATGAGGTGGCCAAAGTATTGGAGTTTCAGCTTTAGCATCATTCCCTCCAAAGAAAACCCAGGACTGATCTCCTTTAGAATGGACTGGTTGGATCTCCTCACAGTCCAAGGGACTTTCAAGAGTCTTCTCCAACACCACAGTTCAAAAGCATCAATTCTTGGGTATTCAGCTTTTTTGACAGTCCAACTCTCACATCCATACATGACTACTGGAAAAACCATAGCCTTGACTAGAGGGACCTTTGTTGGCTAAGTAATATCTCTGTTTTTGAATATGCTATCTAGGTTGGTTATAACTTTCCTTCCAAGGAGTAAGCGTCTTTTAATTTCATGGCTGCAGTCACCATCTACAGTGATTTTGGAGCCCAGAAAAATAAAGTCTGACACTGTTTCCACTGTTTCCCCATCTATTTCCCATGAAGTGATGGGACCAGATGCCATGATCTTCGTTTTCTGAATGTTGAGCTTTAAGCCAGCTTTTTCACTCTCCTCTTTCACTTTCATCAAGAGGCTTTTTAGTTCCTCTTCACTTTCTGCCATAAGGGTGTTGTCATCTGCATATCTGAGGTTATTGATATTTCTCCTGGCAATCTTGATTCCAGCTTGTGCTTCTTCCAGCCCAGCGTTTCTCTTTTTACTCTGTTAATCACAGAATAAACTTCCTAGGCTGGGTTCTTCTCCATGGAGACTCTGACATCCATTCAAAATCTCTTCAGGAAACTTCCCTGGCAGTCCAGCGGTTAAGAATCCACCTTCTAACGGAGGATTTGATGCCTGGTCAGAGGTTGCTTCCCTGGTGGCTCAGAGGTTAAAATGTCTGCCCGCAATGCGGGAGACTCGGGTTCGATTCCTGGGTTGGGATGATCTCCTCGAGAAGGAAATGGCAACCCAGTCCAGTATTCTTGCCTGGAGAACCCCATGGAGAGAGGAGCCTGGTAGGATACAGGCCTCGGGATCACAAAGAGTTGGACATGACCGAGTGACTTCACTTTCACTTTCACTTTACAGGGAACTAATATATCACATGCTTCTGAACAACTAAGCCCTTGTGGGGCAACTACTGAATCTGTGCACTCTGCACCACAATTTGAAAGAAGCCTGTGCACTGGCAAAGAATAATCCTGCATGCCAGGACTAAGATCCTGCGTGCTGCAACTAAGACCTTACACAATCAATAAATATATTTTTAAAGATTTTAAAATAAAATAAAAATGAAATGTCCCCAGAACACTTAGATACATACTTAGGGCAAGCGTATTTTTACTTCCCTCTCTACCCTTACTGGGCTTCCTTGGTGGCTCAGAGGTAAAGAATCCACCTGCCAAGTCAGGAGCCGTGAGTTTGATCTTTGGGTACAGAAGAACCCCTGGAGAAGGAAATGGCAACCCACTCCAGTGGTCTTGCCTGGGAATTCCCATGGACAGAGCAGCCTGGTGGGTTTTAGTCCATGTGGTCATAAAGCATAGGACACGACTTAGCGACTAAACAACAACTAGGGGGTCCCTGATAGCTCAGTTGGTAAAGAATCCGCCTGCAATGCAGGAGACACCCCCATTTGATTCCTGGGTTGGGAAGTTCCTCTAGAGAAGGGAAAAAGCTACCCACTCCAGTGATCCGGCCTCAAGAACTAGTCCATGGGGTCACAAAGAGTCAGACAGGGCTGAGCAACTTTCACGTTCATTTGGCTTCCCTGGTGGCTCAGATAGTAAAAAATCTTCCCTCAGTGTGGGAAATCTGGGTTCAATCCTTGGGTTGGGAACCCTGGAGAAGGAAATGGCAACCCAATCAGTATTCTTGCCTGGAGAATCCCATGGGCAGAGAAGCCCGTCAGGCTAGAGTCCATGGGGTTACAAAGAGTAGGACATGTGACTACCACTTCACTTCAACAGTTTTTCTTATTAGACTGAGCTCTTCGAGGAAAAGGGCTGTTTAGTATACCTTTATTTTTCTACTACAGTGTTTGCCATTAAAAAAAAGTTGGCACAGTAAATATTTGTTGAATAGATAAATTAATAAACACAGCACACAATGAGTTCTTTCATTTAGCAGAAAAACTTAAGAGGACTCTGTAAGTCTTTTCTCTCTTTTTTGAGGTGTTTATAGTTTATTTTGTGGTAAGAAGACGTAAAACTGGAGACAATTGAAAAGCAAACATATTTGCTCTAAATCTATGATTTTCCAGATAAAAAGAAGTCTATATCACTCTGGATACTATTCAGAATAACGTGTGAGGGATTTAAAAAATTTGTCTGTGCTCCATTCTCATATTTCATAAATAGACAAAATCAGGAGATTTTGCTGTGTATTTGATAAAAGTGAAAGAGGAGAGTGAAAAAGTTGGCTTAAAGCTCAACATTCAGAAAACGAAGATCATGGCATCTGGTCCCATCACTCCATGGGAAATAGATGGGGAAACAGTGGAAACACTGTCAGACTTTATTTTTGGGGGGCTCCAAAATCACTGCAGATGGTGACTGCAGCCATGAAACTAAAAGACGCTTACTCCTTGGAAGAAAAGTTATGACCAATCTAGATAGCATATTCAAAAACAGAGACATTACTTTGCCGACTAAGGTCCGTCTAGTCAAGGCTATGGTTTTTCCAGTGGTCATGTATGGATGTGAGAGTTGGACTGTCAAAAAAGCTGAGCACTGAAGAATTCATGCTTTTGAACTGTGGTGTTGGAGAAGACTCTTGAGAGTCCCTTGGACTGCAAGGAGATCCAACCAGTCCATTCTGAAGGAGATCGGCCCTGGGATTTCTTTGGAAGGAATGATGCTAAAGCTGAAACTCCAGTACTTTGGCCACCTCATGCGAAGAGTTGACTCATTGGAAAAGACTCTGATGCTGGGAGGGACTGGGGGCAGGAGGAGAAGGGGACGACAAAGGATGAGATGGCTGGATGGCATCACGGACTCGATGGACGTGAGTCAGAGTGAACTCCGGGAGTTGTTGATGGACAGGGAGGCCTGGTGTGCTGTGATTCATGGGGTTGCAAAGAGTCAGACTGAGTGAGTGAACTGAACTAGGATTGAAAACCACTGAGTCACTCAGAGCAGAGATCTAGGACAAACAACTGCATCACCTGAAACTTGTCAGATTCTGCAAGAGCATACATTCCTGAAATAGAATATGCATTAAAAAAAATTCATTATGTGATCTACACATGCATTAAATTTGATATATCCTACTCAGAGGTTAAAGTGTCTGCCTGCAATGCAGGAGACCTGGGTTCGATCCCTGGGTCAGAAAGATCCCCTAGAGAAGGAAATGGCAACCTACTCCAATGTTCTTGCCTGGAGAATCCCATGGACAGAGGAGCCTGGTGGGCTACCGTCCACGTGATAGCTTAGAGTCAGACACGACTGAGTGACTTCACTTTCACTTTCACTCTATATCCTATCAAACTAAAAAGCAAGGGGAAAGAAAAGAAAGAAAACAACAACAACAACACTCTGTTGAGATAATTAAGAAATGCTTTTGAAGGAGACATTATAGCCTGTGGGTACCTGGGTTCTGGGGTCAAACTGGAACCTAATACTTAGTAGGTCTTTTAACTTGATCAGGTTACTTATAAATATGTCTAAGCCTTCTGAGCATTGGACCATAAAAAAGGCTGAGCATCAACGAATTTTTGCTTTTGAGTTGTGATGCTGGCAAAGACTCTTTAGAGTAACTTGGACAGCAAAGAGATCAAACCAGTCAATCCTAAAGGAAATTAATCCTGAATATTCACTGGAGGACTGATGCTGAAGCTGAAGTTCCAATACTTTGGCCACCTTATAGGAAGAGGCAAATCATTGGAAAATACCCTGATGCTAGGAAAGACTGAGAGTAGAAAGAAAAGGGGGTGACAGAGGATGAGATGGTTGGATGGCATCATTGACCATGGACATGTTTGAGCAAACACTGGGAGATAGTGAAGGACAGGGAAGCCTGGCATGGGGCAGTTTATGGAGCTGCAGACTTGGGTACAACTTAGTGGCTGAAAGCAACAACAAGCCTCAGTTTACTGCACTACACGGGAGATAACACTAAATCCATACAGGTACTTTGTATCATATAGCATTGTTTGGTACAGAGTAAGCTCTCAGTAAATTCAATTAATGCCTCTCGGATTGAGTAAACTTGGGTCTGCAAACAGGTAAAAGGTATTTTCTTCATTCTACCTGGAAGTAAACTAAACATTATGAACTAAATAAACTAAGTAAACAAAATAATAAATAAACCAAGTAAACTAAAGATTCTACCTGGAATTAAACTAAAGTAGCAGTTTTCAGCTAGAGTACACAAACTCCTAAACGTAATAAATACATCCAGATGAAACAGAGGAACCATCAGTTTTAAGTGGAACATGTTTTCAGATCCTCAATATCAATACACATCCATTTATAATTTATCTAATATTAAAACTCATCAGTATCTGAGCTTTGCCTTTCTTTCCCTTTCCCCCCTTGTCTTTCACAAAAGTGTTCTTCCCCAATTTACAAAATCAAAACCTAACATTGTCCTGGATGAAAACAAAATGAAACAAACCATTTGTGGCACCAAAGGTACTTTTCATTTTCATTCATCATCTAAGTGATAAACTATTAATAGCAAGACTCAGGAACCTTTTCTCCAGCTAGCCATCTAGCTACCTATTTTAGAAAAATTCAGATTTGAACACAGCCTTTCTGACAGTATCTTTGATTTCCTGATTGGTTTGGCAATGAAGATTAACTTCATCATATAATGGGAACTTGTTTTTCCATAAATTGAATTAGTACTAGCTAATGGTAAAAAAAAATTATAATAACAAATATCTTTTAAGCACAAAAATGTGTTGTACTATTAAAATTGAATATTTTATGATTATTTGAAAATAGTTAATAAAATACAGTTATCACCTTAAAAATGTATGGACATGACAGAGTTTGTCAAAGTTTCTGAAGTTTTCAGATTACTCTTTGAAGTAATGTTACCTCAAAGCCTTGATAGATGGATTTATTTCCTAGGTTTGTTCTATTTTAAATCTTCCATAAGGCACTGGAATTTCCAAAGAAGAAAACACCATCTAGAAGCCCCAAAAGTTTATCTGGGCTTGATAAAAGAACAAAGTAAAACAGAATATGGTACATGCTTTTACCTTAAGGCTCTTACTGGTAGATTTATAATATCAGATTCCTATAATAAAATCACATAACAGGGAAAAGATATCAGAAGCACACAGGAAGTACAGAGTTCTATACCCACAGATCTATGCTTAAGGTTTTAGTGGTGAAAAATTAAAAATCCATATATATGATGATATTATAAATAGCACAGAATCACAGATCTGGACACTATAAAATGGAGGGACTAGTGGGAATTTTCTTTTGGTTTTTGGAGGATTTTTTTTGTATTTTACAGTCTTTGGTACAGAAATATTAGGGTATAAACAGCATGTTTCAAAATGACACAAAAGAGAGTGAAGACAGTGGAGAGTGAAAATGAATACAACTGAAGAAAAAATATCACTTAGCTTTTGATTATTCTCATTGATAATAATTTTGCCAAAAAATGTCATTCATTGTCATTTTTCTCTACATTATTTAAAGACAGAAGGGACAAGGAAATTTAGATTTATTTGAATGTGGTTATGATTCAACAAAAGCTCGTTAAAGAGGTAGTGAGAAAATAAGACATTTGAAGGCCCATTGAAAAGTGGAAGTGATTATTATTTCTTTTTAAACAATGAAGTATTTTAAAATTGTGTTTGTAAAATATATTTCCAAAAGAAAATAATTATGAGCTTTCTGCTTTCATCCAGGATATAGAAAGTGAGAGACAGTACTGCTTCTAAGTAAACAACAGAAAGCCAATAGGCAGATTTCTAAAAAGAACAAACATACAGGAAGGAATTGCTGCATGTGCTGTGCTTAGTTGCTCAGTCACGTCTAACTTTTTGCGACCTCATGGACTGTAGCCGCCAGACTCTTATGACCTTGGGGATACTCCAGGCAAGAATACCAGAATGTGTTGCCATGCCCTCCTCCAGGGAATATTCCCAACCCAGGGATGGAACCCAGGTCCTCCACATTGCAGGGAGATTCTTTACCATCTAAACCACCAGGGGAGCCCAATGTTGCCATGTATGAGCATCAAATGAAATACTTTAAAATAATCATTGAATATCAAGTATAAGATGGGATGTTGGCTCACTCCTGATTGGATTCTTTCAATCCTTGATAATAACAGCCTGTCACAATAATCAGTTTAGTTCAGTTCAGTCACTCAATCATGTCTGACTCTGCACAGCCCCATGGACTACAGCATGCCAGCTTCCTTCTCCATCACCAACGCCCAAGCTTGCTCAAACTCATGTCTATTGAGTAGGTGATGCCATCCAAAAGTCTCATCCTCTGTCATCCCCTTCTGCTCCTGCCTTCAAGCTTTCCCAGCATCAGAGTCTTTTCCAATGAGTCAGTTCTTCACATAAGGTGGCCTAAATATTACAGCTTCAGCTTCAGCTTCAGCATCAGTCCTCCTAATGAATATTCAGGACTGTTTTCTTTTAGGATTCACTGGTTTGATCTCCTTGCAGTCCAAGAGACTCTCAAGAGTCCTCTCCAACACCACAGTTCAAAAGCATTAATTCTTTGGTGCCCAGCTCTTTTTATGGTCCAACTCTCACATCTATAATGAATACAAGAAAAACCAAACCTTTGACTAGATGGACCTTTGTCAGCAAAGTAATGCCTCTGCTTTTTAATTTGCTATCTAGGTTGGTCACAGCTTTTCTTCCAAGGAGCAAGGGTCTTTTAATTTCACGGCTGCAGCCACCATCTACAGTGATTTTGGAGCCCCCAAAAATAAAGTCTCTCAGTGTTTCCACTGATCCCCAGCTATTTGCCATGAAGTGATGGGACGTAGTGCCATGATCTTCATTTTTTTGAATATTGAATTTGAAGCCAGCTTTTTTACTCTCCTCTTTCACTTTCATCAAGAGGCTCTTTTGTTCCTTTCCACTTTCTGCCATAAGGGTGGTGTCATCTGCATATAAGAGGTTTTTTATATTTCTCCCAGCAATCCTCACTCCAGCTTGTGCTTCATCCAGCTTGGCATTTAGCATGATGTACTCTGCATATAAGTTAAATGAGCAGGGTGACAATATACAGCCTTGATGTACTTCTTTCCCAGTTTGGAACCAGCCTGCTGTTTCATGTCCAGTTCTAACTGTTGCTTCTTGACCTAAATACAGATTTCTCAGGAGGCAAGTCAGGTGGTCTGGTATTCACATCTCTTTCAGAATTTTCCACAGTTTGTTGTGATCTACACAGTCAAAGACTTTGACATAATCAATAAGGCTGAAGTAGATATTTTTTCTGAAATTCTCTAGCTTTTTCAAAAATCCAGTGGCAATTTGATCTCTGGATCCTCTGCCTTTTCTAACATCCAGCTTGAATATCTGGAACTTCATGTTTCATGTACTTTTGAATCCTGACTTGTAGAATTTAGCACATTACTTTGCTAGCATACAAGATGAGTACAATTGTGCAGTAGTTTGAACATTCTTTGGCATTGCCCTTCTTTGGGATTAGAATGACATCTGACCTCTTCCAGTCCAGTGGCCACTGCTGAGCTTTTCAAATTTGCTGGCATATTGAGTGCAGCCCTTTCACAGCATCATCTTTTAGGATTTGAAATAGCTCAAGTGGAATTCCATCATCTCCACTAGCTTTGTTTGTAGTGATGCTTCCTAAGGCCCACTTGACTTTGCATTCCAGGATGTCCGTCTCTAGGTGAGTGATCACACAATTGTGGTTACCTGGGTCATGAAGACCTTTTTTGTATAGTTCTCCTGTGTATTCTTGCCACCTCTTCTTAATATCTTCTGCTTCTGTTAGGTCCATACCATTTCTGTCCTTTATGGTGCCCATCTGTACATAAAATGTTCCCCTGGTATCTCTAATTTTCTTCAAGAGATCTCTAGTCTTTCCCATTCTATTGTTTTCCTCTATTTCTTTGCACTGGTCACTGAGGAAGGCTTTCTTATCTTTCCTTGCTATTCTTTGGAACTCTGCATTCAAACAGGTATATCTTTCCTTTTCTCCTTTGCCTTTTGCTTCTCTTCTTTTCTCAGCTATTTGTAAGGTCTCCTCAGACAACTGTTTTGCCTTTTTGCACTTCTTTTTCTTGAGGATGGTTTGATCACAGCCTCTTGTACAATGTCACAAACCTCCATCCATAGTTCTTCAGGCACTCTATCAGATCAATCCCTTGAATCTGTTTGTTGCTTCCACTGTATAAGCATAACGGATTTGATTTAGGTCATTCTTGAATGGTATAGTGGTTTTCCTACTTTCATCAATTTAAGTTTGAATTTTGTAATAAGGAGTTTCATAATCTGCCACAATCAGCTCCCAGTCTTGTTTTTGCTGACTGTACAGAACTTCTCCATCTTAACACCTTACAGTCTGGCTGCAAAGAATATAATCAATCTGATTTTGATATTGACCATCTGGTGATATCCATGTGTAGTATTCACTTGTGTTTTTGGAAGAGGGTATTTAATATGACTGGTGCATTCTCTTAGCAAAATTCTGTTAGCCTTTGCCCTGCTTCATTTTGTACTCCAAGGGCAAATTTGCCTGTTACTCCAGGTATCTCTTGACTTCCTACTTTTGCATTCCAGTCCCCTATGATGAAAAAGACATCTTTTGGCGGTGTTAGTTCTGGAAGGTCTTGTAGGTCTTCATAGAACCATTCAACTTCAGCTTCTTCAGCATTACTGGTTGGGGCAGAGACCTGGATTATTATGATATTGAATGCTTTGCCTTGGAAATGAACAGAGATCATTCTATTTTTCTTATGACCTTGGGGATACTCCAGGCAAGAATACCAGAATGTGTTGCCATGCCCTCCTCCAGGGAATATTCCCAACCCAGGGATGGAACCCAGGTCCTCCACATTGCAGGGAGATTCTTTACCATCTAAACCACCAGGGGAGCCCAATGTTGCCATGTATGAGCATCAAATGAAATACTTTAAAATAATCATTGAATATCAAGTATAAGATGGGATGTTGGCTCACTCCTGATTGGATTCTTTCAATCCTTGATAATAACAGCCTGTCACAATAATCAGTTTAGTTCAGTTCAGTCACTCAATCATGTCTGACTCTGCACAGCCCCATGGACTACAGCATGCCAGCTTCCTTCTCCATCACCAACGCCCAAGCTTGCTCAAACTCATGTCTATTGAGTAGGTGATGCCATCCAAAAGTCTCATCCTCTGTCATCCCCTTCTGCTCCTGCCTTCAAGCTTTCCCAGCATCAGAGTCTTTTCCAATGAGTCAGTTCTTCACATAAGGTGGCCTAAATATTACAGCTTCAGCTTCAGCTTCAGCATCAGTCCTCCTAATGAATATTCAGGACTGTTTTCTTTTAGGATTCACTGGTTTGATCTCCTTGCAGTCCAAGAGACTCTCAAGAGTCCTCTCCAACACCACAGTTCAAAAGCATTAATTCTTTGGTGCCCAGCTCTTTTTATGGTCCAACTCTCACATCTATAATGAATACAAGAAAAACCAAACCTTTGACTAGATGGACCTTTGTCAGCAAAGTAATGCCTCTGCTTTTTAATTTGCTATCTAGGTTGGTCACAGCTTTTCTTCCAAGGAGCAAGGGTCTTTTAATTTCACGGCTGCAGCCACCATCTACAGTGATTTTGGAGCCCCCAAAAATAAAGTCTCTCAGTGTTTCCACTGATCCCCAGCTATTTGCCATGAAGTGATGGGACGTAGTGCCATGATCTTCATTTTTTTGAATATTGAATTTGAAGCCAGCTTTTTTACTCTCCTCTTTCACTTTCATCAAGAGGCTCTTTTGTTCCTTTCCACTTTCTGCCATAAGGGTGGTGTCATCTGCATATAAGAGGTTTTTTATATTTCTCCCAGCAATCCTCACTCCAGCTTGTGCTTCATCCAGCTTGGCATTTAGCATGATGTACTCTGCATATAAGTTAAATGAGCAGGGTGACAATATACAGCCTTGATGTACTTCTTTCCCAGTTTGGAACCAGCCTGCTGTTTCATGTCCAGTTCTAACTGTTGCTTCTTGACCTAAATACAGATTTCTCAGGAGGCAAGTCAGGTGGTCTGGTATTCACATCTCTTTCAGAATTTTCCACAGTTTGTTGTGATCTACACAGTCAAAGACTTTGACATAATCAATAAGGCTGAAGTAGATATTTTTTCTGAAATTCTCTAGCTTTTTCAAAAATCCAGTGGCAATTTGATCTCTGGATCCTCTGCCTTTTCTAACATCCAGCTTGAATATCTGGAACTTCATGTTTCATGTACTTTTGAATCCTGACTTGTAGAATTTAGCACATTACTTTGCTAGCATACAAGATGAGTACAATTGTGCAGTAGTTTGAACATTCTTTGGCATTGCCCTTCTTTGGGATTAGAATGACATCTGACCTCTTCCAGTCCAGTGGCCACTGCTGAGCTTTTCAAATTTGCTGGCATATTGAGTGCAGCCCTTTCACAGCATCATCTTTTAGGATTTGAAATAGCTCAAGTGGAATTCCATCATCTCCACTAGCTTTGTTTGTAGTGATGCTTCCTAAGGCCCACTTGACTTTGCATTCCAGGATGTCCGTCTCTAGGTGAGTGATCACACAATTGTGGTTACCTGGGTCATGAAGACCTTTTTTGTATAGTTCTCCTGTGTATTCTTGCCACCTCTTCTTAATATCTTCTGCTTCTGTTAGGTCCATACCATTTCTGTCCTTTATGGTGCCCATCTGTACATAAAATGTTCCCCTGGTATCTCTAATTTTCTTCAAGAGATCTCTAGTCTTTCCCATTCTATTGTTTTCCTCTATTTCTTTGCACTGGTCACTGAGGAAGGCTTTCTTATCTTTCCTTGCTATTCTTTGGAACTCTGCATTCAAACAGGTATATCTTTCCTTTTCTCCTTTGCCTTTTGCTTCTCTTCTTTTCTCAGCTATTTGTAAGGTCTCCTCAGACAACTGTTTTGCCTTTTTGCACTTCTTTTTCTTGAGGATGGTTTGATCACAGCCTCTTGTACAATGTCACAAACCTCCATCCATAGTTCTTCAGGCACTCTATCAGATCAATCCCTTGAATCTGTTTGTTGCTTCCACTGTATAAGCATAACGGATTTGATTTAGGTCATTCTTGAATGGTATAGTGGTTTTCCTACTTTCATCAATTTAAGTTTGAATTTTGTAATAAGGAGTTTCATAATCTGCCACAATCAGCTCCCAGTCTTGTTTTTGCTGACTGTACAGAACTTCTCCATCTTAACACCTTACAGTCTGGCTGCAAAGAATATAATCAATCTGATTTTGATATTGACCATCTGGTGATATCCATGTGTAGTATTCACTTGTGTTTTTGGAAGAGGGTATTTAATATGACTGGTGCATTCTCTTAGCAAAATTCTGTTAGCCTTTGCCCTGCTTCATTTTGTACTCCAAGGGCAAATTTGCCTGTTACTCCAGGTATCTCTTGACTTCCTACTTTTGCATTCCAGTCCCCTATGATGAAAAAGACATCTTTTGGCGGTGTTAGTTCTGGAAGGTCTTGTAGGTCTTCATAGAACCATTCAACTTCAGCTTCTTCAGCATTACTGGTTGGGGCAGAGACCTGGATTATTATGATATTGAATGCTTTGCCTTGGAAATGAACAGAGATCATTCTATTTTTTTGAGATCAAAACAAAGTACTGCATTTGGACTCTTTTGTTGACTATGAGGGCTACTACATTTCTTCTAAGGGATTTTTGACTACAGTAGTAAATATAATAGTCATCTGAATTAAATTTGACCATTTTAGTCCATTTTAGTTCATTGATTCCTAAAATGTCAATGTTCACTCTTGCCATCTCCTGTTTGACCACTTTTAATTTACCTTGATTCATGGACCTAACATTCCAGATTCCTATGTAATATTGCTCTTTACGGCATCAGACTTTACTTCCTTCACCAGTCACAGCCACAACTGTGCATTGTTTTTGCTTTGACTCCATCTCTCATTCTTTCTGGAATTATTAGTCCACTCTTCTCCAGTAGCATATTGGGCACCTATTGACCTGGGGAGTTCATCTTCAGTGTCATATCTTTTTGCCTTATCATACAGAGTGAAAAAGTTGGCTTAAAGCTCAACATGCAGAAAACTAAGATCATGGCATCCGTTCCCTTCACTTCATGGCAAATAGATGGGGAAACAATGACAACAGTGGCTGACTTTATTTTCTTGGGCTCCAAAATCACTGAAGATGGTGACTGCAGCCTTGAAATTAAAAGATGCTTACTCCTTGGGAGGAAAGTTATGACCAACCTAGACAGCATATTAAAAAGCAGAGACATCACTTTGCCAACTAGGTCCATCTAGTCAGGACTATGGTTTTGCCAGTAGTCATGTATGGAAGGGAGAGTTGGACTATAAAGAAAGCTGAACGCCGAAGAATTGATACTATGAACTGTGGTATTGGAGAAGACTCTTGGGAGTCCCTTGGACTGCAAGGAGATCCAACTGGTCCATCTTAAAGGAGATTAGTCCTGAATGTTCATTGGAAAGACTGATGTTGAAGCTGAAACTCCAATACTTTGGCCACCTGATATGAAGAGCTGACTCATTTGAAAAGGCCCTGATGCTGGGAAAGATTGAAGGCAGGAGGAGAAGGGGACGACAGAGGATGAGATGGTTGGATGGCATCACCGATCAATGGACTTGAGTTTGGTTAAACTCCGGGAGGTGGTGATGGACAGGGACACCTGGCATGCCACAGTCCATGGGGTCTCAAAGAATCAGATACGACTGAGCAACTGAAGTGAACTGACTGACAGTTCATGGGGTTCTCAAGGCAAATGTTCCCTTGGTATCTCTAATTTTCTTGAAGAGGTCTCTAGTCGTTCCCATTCTATTGTTTCCTCTACTTCTTCGCATTGACCACCTAGGAAGGCTTTGTTATCTCATCTCTTCTTATTCTTTGTAACTCTGTGTTCAGACGGATACATCTTTCCTTTTCTCCTTTGCTTTTTTGCTCCTCTTCTTTTCTCATCTATTTGTAAGGCCTCCTCAGACAACTATTTTGCCTTTTTGCATTTCTTCTTCTTGGAGATGGTTTTGATCACCATCTCCTGTACAATTCTATGAACTGCCATCTATTGTTCTTCAGGCACTCTATCTATCAGATCTAACCCCTTCAATCTGTTTGTCATTTCCACTGTATAATTATAAGGGATTTGATTTAGGTCACACCTGAATTATTTAGTAGTTTTCCCTACTTTCTTCAATTTAAATTTGAATTTGATAATAAGAAGTTCATGATCTGAGCCACAGTCAGCTCCTGGTCTTGTCTCATTATTTCTATAATTATTATCCCCTTCTATTATAATATTATTTTATTACTTAATATGTCTATTTCATGCTATAATATAAAGTCCATAAATACACAGCTCTTTGGTCTAAGATCTCAAATACCAATATATTTAAAAATAGAATGTTGATAGATATTAGAAACTAAAAATTATTTGTTGAATTATTAATAAATTAATGATGATGATTTACCCATAATTTGCTTTATCAAACCACTTCTGAGCACCTCGCAATTGAAACAGCACGTCCCCTCTCGGCAGACAGCTTCCTAAGATGAGCATATGGCAAGCATGGTTTCTCTGTTTCCTGTAATCCAGAAAGTGTTGCCACAGTGCACAGCTGCCAAGAAACCTCTGGCTTCCTAATCCTGACAAGGCGCTTTGAGGCACCCAGCCAGAAGCTTTATATTTATTTTGGGCTATAACTGCTTAGTAGAATGTCACAGTCCAAACAAACTCCACATTATCACCTTGCAACACATTGTTCTTAAATAAAATAGCATTATTGTGATATGCTCTCCATGGTGCTAGGGATGGATCCTATACATACCACTGGTCAGTAAATGAGAAAAATTCATCTTCATATCCACGTATAAATGTACATAAAAACATGAACTAATTGTAATTTCCACCATTATAAACATAGAAAAGTGACTTTTTAGATAAGTCTCTTTCCTAAGACAAAACTGAGGACTCCCATTATCTCCCATTTGTATTATATATTTTGGGTGTATACAGGAATCCAGAAGCCAAACTGTGTAGGCTTTTCTACAGTAAGTCTTTTTTGTTCCTGTGTTGTAACTGAGGCTACCTGTTAGGATCTCAAAGGAATGAAAAATATCTCTTCCTTTATCAAAAAGGATGTATTTTCCCTTCTTGATTGTAGCTTTCTCTTTACAGTGCTTTTCTGTCTTAGGTTCAGCTTTTTCACAAGTCAAACTTGATGATTCATGTGCTAAATAAACAGTGTTATGACAAAGATAGGATCTGTGTGATTGTTGGTGATAAGTAAACTTCTATAGGTGGAAAAGCAAGATGATACAATGGACATTGGTCATTCACAGCTGTCTGATATCTGCTGAATGTTCCACATTTTGATAGGTCTGTGTAAATCAAATCCTCTTATCATACAAAAACCTGTATTTCTGAATCTCACTTGTTGATAAGATACAGGTAATTAATTTCAATACCAGTCAAAGGAACCCATGCTAGACTTTGATAGAGAGTGGGTTACAGGGGCAGAGGGTACTCATCTTAACATGCTGACAGGTGCAGAAGTGTCCTGGCTCTGAGTAAAGTGGTGGTGCAGCAGCAGTGCCTTTGCTAGGTGGCCCTGGCATGCTTCCATAGCATTTCTGCCAGAGTTCTTGGAATTTAATTCAACAGTCAGTTTGGTTGCCCTTCCAAAAATCTCTAAGCTATACAGTGAATACTCTATAATAAAAGTGTCTGCAGAAAGAAGAGAAATAGAACAAAATCATCGAGTAGGAAAGCTATGTAAAATTAAACTCCAAAAAAAATGACAATTGCATTTTAAACTTTTTCTTGCCACCAATATTAATATAAAAGTAAAGCACACAGTACCTGTTACATAGTAAGCCCTGTATTAGTGGTGGCTATTTATATATATTTAACACTAAGATTCAAAATATAGAAATCCATATATATTCAAATTGATAACAAAAATATCAGCGAATATTAGCCATCTTTACTATATTTCCATTTGCTTCTGTTTAAGTAAAGAGAATAAAATATAGCACTACTGAAAACTAGGATATTTGACAGACTAATCTTTAGAGGCTAATGGCATAGTAGTAGTTAACCCATGCATTCATGTATGCGTGCACGCATTCTTTTCTCATCAGTTATTTTCTAGTGTCCTCTCAGACATAACTAAGGCTTGTTTTAATAAGACTATTGCTTTGTTTATATGGAGTCAATCTCTAACAGAAGGATAGCTATCCAACCAAAACAAAGAATTGGGACGCATGGAGCTGTGATCAAAAGAGGGATATTTTTGTTGCTTTATTCATATTATTTTTCTTATTACAAAAAAATAATTTATGACTACAACAGCAAGTTTTCAAAGTAGAGATTTAAAAAAAGAAGATATTAGGAGTCACTCATTAAACCATAAACTAGAGATAATTGCATGTAGCAGTCTGTGCCCAATCAAGAGAAAGTGAGCAGAGATTGATTTAATCCGGGAAATTTAATATAAAACCTACTAAATTCTGATAAATGAGCAATTGTAGAATATAATAATACTGGAATATTTCAGATATCCTTTGCAGTACAATGAAATTTCCCAAGGAAGGACAAACTTGGAAGGGGATTTCCCTTCCAAAGCCTGGAACTCAGACTTTGTTGGAGAAGATGTAGCTGGAACCACTGGTGAGACAGTTCAGTTTTGTGCCCCAGTCAGGGATTGACAAAGTGTTCACAGGACAAGTGTAAAGAAGTCCTCCAAAGTTCAAGTGATCCACAGGTGGTAGCTAGGTGTGTGAGTGTGCACAGGAACTGGGGACAACAGGGGAACTGTCACAGGCACAGGTGGGGTCAGACTAGCTGGAGCTGGTGGGTGGGGACATGGGCATTCAAAGGGAATGGGAGAACAGATGTGACACGAGGACTAAAGCTTGTTGGGAGGGCCACAGTGTTCAGAAGACCTGGGGTAGGGAGGTGAATGAGTGAGCAAAGAGAATCAGGGCCCTGGTGAGGGAGGACACCTGCAGTGTTTGGTGTCCATGTCAAGAGGGACAGTTCTGCATGCATGGCCTTCAGAGCGTCACTGAATGTCCTTACACCCACACTGGTGACCCACTGTGCTGTGGCCAGAAACCACAGGAGATTCCTTCTCCTATAAGATCCCACAGAGCCCTCTACTGAGATAGTGATCACTGTGAAGAAGGGATAGTTACAGAAATTTCATTATTGCAGAACATATACTGAAGGGTTAATATGGAGCTGAAGGCAATATTTAATAAGTAGCAATAGTCACTAGATTTAGGCGTTTTGTATATAATTTTTCATTCTTTGATCAACAGCTATCTGTACTCTACTATAAAGGGCTTCCCCAGGGACTCCATGGAAAATGAATTTGCCTGCTAATGCCGAAGATGGAGGTTTGATCCTTGGGTTAGGAAGATTCCCAAGAGAAGGAAGTGGCAACCCACTCCAGTATTCTTGCCTGGGAAATCTCATGGACAGAGGAGCCTGGCAGNTGATCAACAGCTATCTGTACTCTACTATAAAGGGCTTCCCCAGGGACTCCATGGAAAATGAATTTGCCTGCTAATGCCGAAGATGGAGGTTTGATCCTTGGGTTAGGAAGATTCCCAAGAGAAGGAAGTGGCAACCCACTCCAGTATTCTTGCCTGGGAAATCTCATGGACAGAGGAGCCTGGCAGGCTACAGTCCATGGGGTTGCAAAACAGTCAGACATAATTTAGCGACTAAACAAAAACAGCTCTACTGTATATGCTATTTGAAACTCTCTATTAACAGCATGCTCTGGTCATTTCCCATAATTTTCTTAGGGAAAGCTACTGTAACAAAAAGTATCCAAATATCTAAATAAACTGTGCCACTGATAAGAGATACTAGTGGAAATTATAAGTAGGTATTTAAAAGTTCATTCTAATCCAAATAACTAATTTATAATAAGGGGGACTTTAAATATTTATTGTAAGTAATTTGGGGAGGAATAGGAGATTATGCAGACACATCATATTAATTATTTTGCTGAAAAAAATTTTTAATTTTGATGCTTGAGAATGCTCATCAATAAAAGGCTTCTGCATTAATGATAAATGAATAGATCATGTTCAAAGCCCCCCTAAAAAAGATAAATTTATAAAATTTAATTCAGAGACATTTATAAATATAGCAATATACCATGTTTACATATTAATAATAAATATATCTAATATTATAAAAATACCAATGTTCCCATGTTCCACATATTATTTTATGGATTCAGTGCCATCTAAGAAAAATTATTTTTTGGTCAAACTTGACAAATGATTTTTAACATTTAAAGTGGTGAAAAGGGTCAACACATTTACAAAATCCACATAGAAAGAGCTGAATAGATTAGTTACAATGACAAGTGAGGAAAATCCTCATAAGTTTTTGAAAACGTAACTCAAAGTAAAATGTACCTAGGCATTCCTGCAGATTTTGTCTTGAAGACAGACTTATTGAGCTTATGCTCATTCTCTTTCTACAACATATTTCTTATAGATTTACTATGTAAATTGGCAAGAACTGACAAACAGCATTTGTAGTCACAAGATAAATTTCAACTAATAAGGAGTGATTTCTAATCTGATCAGAAAACCAAAAGATTCCTAAAAGAATCCATTCCTGGGATGCAAAATAAACGTAACACTTAAAACTCACAGAAAATAAATCTGTGCTGAGATCCACTGTAAGACTAATCCCACCAGCTTGTTTGGAAAGACCTCTGCATAAGGGGCTCAAATCTCTGTAGAGCACATTATTTCTGAATCAAGTCTTTCAAACTATGGCAGTGAGGAAGTCTTAAATAGATCTCAGTGGAACTGTCCAGTAGTTCCCTAACCTTTTCAACTCCCCAAAGTGTCACTGGACAACCTGCTAATAAATAAATGCTAAGTTCACTAGTAGTCACTGTAAAAGGGAAAACCCATCTTTAGCAGGATCTTAGCAGTTATGAAGAATATGAATGTCAGCTGTGGGATGTTTATATTGTCTCAGGGTCCTTGCACAAGTAGTTCAAGGTAGAGCTTTCAGGGGACTGATTGGAGTTGTTCAAAGTCTATGTCATAATACTTCCAGATTGGTACATGGAACAAAGTGAAGATCTTGAGTTAAATCTTGAACAGCTATTTCATAATATTGTTTAGTACAAGTTTTCTGAAGCAAGCATACTGTTATTTATTGTTTTATAGTTTTATCTTCCCTGAGCAAATATTTCTTGGGAACAAATTAAGTCAGGACAATATATAGTCTCAACAATTTGTTCTGATAGCTATGTTTGATGCAGTTAGTTGCAGTTCTCATTCCAAAATACTAAAAAGAGTTGAGCAATGATTGTTTCTAAACAATATTTCCACGTGGCATAAATATAAGAATAACTGGATAAATTTTGCAGCACATTAATTATAATAATTATAATTATGACACATTTATTTTATTTGTTAGCTAATGATATATCATGTTTAGAAAAATATTATACAACTTACATTTTTTATTTTTCTTTCATAAGTCCTAGATGGAGGCAGAGCAAGCCTTTCTCATGTGAAAAATAATATACAGAGCTTAAGAGAAAACACTAAAAACTTTCACAATAACTATAGAAATTTTATTTTAATCCTTGAAAAGCTAGTTAATTTGCTTTGGGGGGTAAGTCTTAGAAACCTGGAAATTTGGTAGTTTAAAATTACCCCTTCCAAACATTTTATTACTTAAAAATGTATTCATTAGGCAGAAATTACAAAGAATAAATTACATCATTGTTAGCCAGGTTTGAGGAAAATTGCCTCTCTCTACAAGGCTGAGAAATGCAAATCAGCACAAATTTTGTACACTTGAAGAAGTGGAGTGTTAGTTGGTCGGTCGTGTCCAACTCTTTGCAATCCCATGGACTATAGCCCTTCAGGCTCTTCTGTCCATGGAGCTTGATAGGCAAGAGTACTTGAGTGGGTAGCCATTCCGTTCTCCAGGGGATCGTCCTGACCAGGGATTGAACTTGGGTCTCTTTCATTGCAGGCTGATTCTGTACCATCAGAGCCACCAGGGACTCTTAAAGAACATCAAATACTTTAAAACTCAACATATTTTCTGAACTAGAAATTCCACATTCAGAAAAATAATTGGGAAATAAAAAGGTATAAATATTAGTTTTGGCTTTATAATATTAGTCGAACAGTGATAATGGATATAGAATAAATGTCTATCAATAGGAATTTGAATATACTATAGTCTGTTGATATAATGACATACTATATGTTCATTAAACTGATATTGTAAAACAGTAATTTTGTTGTGAATAATTGCCCATAATATGGTATGAGAATAAAAACCAGCATTATTGTGTAATCCTATTGCTATGATCACACTTTATCCATGTATTAAACACAAAGACTCAAAGTATAATCTCTAAATGATTAACAATAGCTTTTTCCTACTGGTGGAGCCTTTTATTTTCTTCCTAATATGTATTTATATTACCTAAACTTTTGGATTGAGAAAGTATTATTTTTATAATAAAAATGACAAATTTTACATTAAGGTAGGAAACATTCATGTCGGTTAACACAGGAAAGGAAAAGGTGAGTTTTCATTCCAATTCTGAAGAAAGGCAATGCCAAAGAATGCTCAAACTACCACACAATTGCACTCATCTCACATGCTAGTAAAGTAATATTCAAAATTCTCCAAGCCAGGCTTCAGCAATATGTGAACTGTGAACTCCCTGATGTTCAAACTGGTTTTAGAAAAGGCAGAGGAACCAGAGATCAAATTGCCAACATCCGCTGGATCATGGAAAAAGCAAGAGAGTTCCAGAAAAACATCTATTTCTGCTTTATTGACTATGCCAAAGCCTTTGACTGTGTGGATCACAAGAAACTGTGGAAAATTCTGAAAGAGATGGGAAT
>SJYX01010100.1:494280-529142 GCA_006410675.1 Oreotragus oreotragus | reverse complement strand
AAAGTGAAGAGGAACTAAAAAGCCTCTTGATGAAAGTGAAAGAGGAGAGCGAAAAAGCTGGCTTAAAGCTCAACATTCAGAAAACAAAGATCATGGCATCTGGTCCCATCACTTCATGGGAAATACATGGGGAAACAGTGGAAACAGTGTCAGACTTTATTTTTGGGGGCTCCAAAATCACTGCAGATGGTGATTGCAGCCATGAAATTAAAAGACGCTTACTCCTTGGAAGAAAAGTTATGACCAACCTAGATAGTATATTCAAAAGCAGAGACATTACTTTGCAGACTGAGGTCCGTCTAGTCAAGGCTATGGTTTTTCCAGTAGTCATGTATGGATGTGAGAGTTGGACTGTGAAGAAGGCTGAGCGCCAAAGAATCGATGCTTTTGAACTGTGGTGTTGGAGAAGACTCTTGAGAGTCCCTTGGACTGCAAGGAGATCCAACCAGTCCATTCTGAAGGAGATCGGCCCTGGGATTTCTTTGGAAGGAACGATGCTAAAGCTGAAACTCCAGTACTTTGGCCACCTCATGGGAAGAGTTGACTCATTGGAAAAGGCTCTGATGCTGGGAGGGATTCGGGGCAGGAGGAGAAGGGGACGACTGAGGATGAGATGGCTGGATGGCATCACGGAGTCGATGGACGTGAGTCTGAGTGAACTCCGGGAGATGGTGATGAACAGGGAGGCCTGGCGTGCTGCGATTCATGGGGTCGCAAAGAGTCGGACATGACTCAGCAACTGAACTGAACTTAGAAAAGCTCCATTTCTGTTTCATTATTAAAATACTCCCTAGACTTACTGTACAGCAGGTATAGACTTTTAGTCATGAAAGATGAAAATGTTCTAGAAATCCACTGTGCAACAACGTGGATGTGGTGAACAATACTGTATTATACACTTAAAAATTTGTAAATAAGGTAGTTGTCATGTTATATGTTTTTAAAAATCATAATAAAAATATCTCCTAGAATGTTGGAATAATTAAGTTTCCACCTATTATTTGATCAGGGATGATATCTAGCTCAAATCAGTTTTGAGGAAGGGGAATTTTAATCCAGGATAGTAGCTGGGAAAGAAGAGGGAATTAAAATTTGAAAAAAATATATAGGCTATAATATGGTGTGATTGGGACAGAAGTTACTTAGCAATAATCAAATGCAGACAGACTGTAACTCAAGAGAGTTGTGTACTCTCAACTCCAACTAGCAAACTTCTCTCTGGGTAGGCTAAATATTAAAATAAATCATAAGTGTGGGGAGTTAACATGCAATCCATGTTTTAAATATCTCACTAGCATTGGGATAGTAAAGTCAAATTAATAATTTTATAGAATATATAATGTTAAACCAACTATACTTATCATTTTTTCATGAAGATTCATTACTAAAAGTAATATCTACAGTTTCTTTAAGGTTTGGTATTCTGTAAGTTTCATGAAATAGTATTTAATTTTTCATATTCAGCTTGACTAACAGTATAATATTTTAATGAATAAACTTTACCTCTGACATAGTTTTTTTTTTTTTTTTCCAGTACACTGACTTCACACTAGAAAAAGATAACTGGTCCACTGAAACTCATTTTTCACATTTTCACAAGAGAAGTGTTATTTACCATAATTGGTAATAAAATCCTACAAGGCAGCTCTAGAGTAACACTAAACTGACAGATTTGTAGTAATAGCAGTTTCATTATAATCATCTCAACACATTTCTTCTGAAAGTTGCCAATAAAAAGGTATCTAGACAATCATCTGATTTTACAACAGGTGTCAGAATATGGAAGAATATTTATTGGGGGATGTTTTAGAGCTAAATATATCACTAACCTAATTTCAAAAGTAAATTGCTTTTATTGATTACACATACATGATGATTAAATTCTCCTAGCAAATATACAATCAGCTACTGAACACCAATGTGACAAAACAAAACTGCTTTAGAATACACCATGCTTATTGATTATTTCTGAAAAAATGTATTTTATGAAATTATGTTAATATTGTCTTTCAGTTTCTCCTAGTGTATTATTTAATCTTTCATTTCCTCTTTCAGAAACAAGACCTGGCAACTGTGTGTATTATGAAACAACTTGCCAGTTTTTACTAAATAGATTAGAGTTTCCTGACTTCAAACATTCAAATAAAACATTTCATTATGGCAACTGATGATAATTTTGTTCAATTATATTATTAAAGTATCTGTATATTTTAGGATTAGATTTTAAGAACACTCAGAATATAAGTCTTAAAGTGCCTGATCTGAATCTATCACAAATACCACATTATTTTTGTGCCTGTTCTTAAAATACTCTTGTTTTTCCTCTGTCTAGTAATGTAATATGCTGAGGTCAATTTTCCTTCTTATTATAAAACACAAGGGTGATTTTTAATAACAAGAACTGTTAGCTTACATATGCAGAAGAATTAGAGCTTAATTTATGAAAACTCTAAAGGCATTTTTAATATGCTTTAAGATACAAAGATTTATTTTTCAAATATAAGAGGAAGGCTTCATTTTCTTCTTTTTGGCCAGAGGCTATATAAGGGGTGTCTTTTATTTTTAAAAAGGAAAGAAAATCTTGCCATATTTCACTAAGGAACACAGGAAAAAATTACACTTGACATTTAATGAAATAAAGAGAAAACCAAAGTAAGAGCAACGACTTTCTGCACTAATGCTTGTACTAAATGTGCTGTGTTCCTCCTGTCACTTTCAGGACACTCTACTTTCAGTAAACATCACCCTAAATACCATACGGAGCTGTTGCCTTTTTGGTTTCACTGGGAATAAATGACTCGCCACAGTTACAACCAGAGAGCTCTTCTAGCTCGCAGCAATGTCCTCTGACAAAATTAGAAAGTTCAATTTGCAGATCCTACATTTTGACTCATATTTCTTTCATATTTCTACATATGGAAAGTGTAACCAACGTAGAGAAAATTAAAGGAAAGAGCACTCTGAATGGAATTATAGCAGAGGTCTTATTTTCTATAATTGAAGCAATTACGCCTGAGTGCCAGGCAATATTATTTGAAATTTTATTACTAGAGATAGATGTGACATATATAAAAAACACAGCAGAGCACAACCTCCGGGATTACTGGAAAGAGCATGACCTCTGGAGTCGGATCAGAGTTTGAATCAAGTCCTACAAAAGGGGTGACTTTGGATTAGTTACTTAACCTCAGAGAGTTTCAGTTCCTATACCTATAAAAACAGGTAAACAGTTGGTAACTTATAGCAATATGTGGGATAGGTTGTAGCAATATCTGGTACCATGAGTATTAAGTGAGATAACATGAAAAGTGGTCCAAAACTTAGTGTGAGTGAGTGCTCAGTCCTGTCTGACTCTTTGCAATCCAAGGGACTGTAACCCACCGGGCTCCTCTGTCCATGGGATTTCCCAGGAAAGAATACTGGAGTGCGTTGTCATTTCCTACTCCAAAATCTTAGTGTACAGTAAGCTATTAACATGCTACAATTTCATTTCTAGTATCACTCACACACACAAGCTACACATGATTCAGGTAATGAGAACTATATACATATAGTGTATATATATATATATATATATATATACACACACACACATATATATAACATATATATGTACACATATATTTATATACACACATATTTATTTCTATAGAGAACCATATATAGAGAAATATATATATACATACATATATACATACATATATAACTATATATTTAGAGAGAGAATTATATAGAGAAACTGAAAAATAGTAAGGTAGCAAAAAAGATTAAAAAATGAGCCCCTGTTTTATAATTACACCATCCCTAAAGTTCTCAGTCATTAATTTTGTTTTGGATCTTCATTTATTTAAAAAAATATAGAACACCCAATTAAGACATCTTATTTGAACTTGTATTTTACACAGGCACACATCTTCTTTAATGGACTGTAAAAATTAACGAGAATCAGATTTATAGCTGAAAATTTTCTTGGGACATTTATTTTCCATTTTCTGCAACAGATAAACTCAGCACAACAAATTAATCTGAATTAGTAATTAGGATTACTAGATAGTAATCACAGACTAATAATACTTGAGTCCATGTCTATTGAGGGCTTCCCTGATAGTTCAGCTAGTAAAGAACCTGCCTGCAATGCAGGAGACCCAGTTTAATTCCTGGATGTGGAAGATCACCTAGAAGAGGGACAGGCTATCCACTCCAGTATGCTTGGGCTTTCCTGGTGGCTCAGACAGTAAAGAATTCACCTGCAATATGAGAGACCTGGATTTTATCCCTGGAGGAAGGCATGGCAACCCACTCCAGTATTCTTGCCTGGAGAATCCCCATGGACAGAGGAGCCNTGTGGAAGATCACCTAGAAGAGGGACAGGCTATCCACTCCAGTATGCTTGGGCTTTCCTGGTGGCTCAGACAGTAAAGAATTCACCTGCAATATGAGAGACCTGGATTTTATCCCTGGAGGAAGGCATGGCAACCCACTCCAGTATTCTTGCCTGGAGAATCCCCATGGACAGAGGAGCCTGGTGGGCTATTGTCATGGGGTCATAAAGAGTCAGACACAACTAAGTGACTAAGCACAGAACAGCTATATCTATTCAGGTCATTGTTTTGATTTTTTTTAAAGAAGATCATTTAACTAAACGGTTTCCTATCATTAAATATCATAGGATTTCCTTTATAACAGAAGCTGAGCTAGCCAAGCTACTTGTATCATTTATTAGCTTGGATGACCAAAAGGAGAAGAATTAGAACAAAGAATTTAATACACAGGATGTGAGAAGATTTGAATAAAACTGTTACAGGAATCAAACTTAACTAGACAAAATCAAGATAAGAAGTAAAACAGACTGACATATTTTTTTTTCCTTTAAAGGGTAATGTTTGAACAATGGTATGTATGTAAAGTTAAAATCATCTTTGAACATACAATCTTAAATTCTTTTAAAATACCTGCAATAAAGTCAACTCACAAAGCCAATTATAATAAATAATTTTCATCATGAAACTGTATATTTGAAAAGTGATTAATACAGTCATATATTGTCTTCATTTTGATACTGTGATAAGAGTTAATAGAACTGTACCTTTATGCTTAGAACTGGTCTCGGGACAAATGATTGTTCCAAAACTGGGAAAGAGTCTGTCAAGTCTGTATATTGTCACCTTGCTTATTTAACTTAAATGCAGAGCATAATGTGTGAAATGCCAGGCTGGATGAAGCACAAGCTGGAATCAAGATTGTGGGGAGAAATACCAACAACCTCAGATATGCACATAATAGCACTCTAATGGCAGAAAGTGAAGAGGAACTAAAGAGACTCGATGAGAATGAAAGAGGAGAGTGAAAAAACTGGCTTAAAACTCAACATTCAGAAACAAGATGGCGCAGCAGTAGGTGGACATGGAGTACATCTCTCTCCATGGATACATCAGGAATACACCTTAAGAAACAGAAGTGCATGCCGAACACCAGCTGAGAGAGGACAGGAGTACCTGACCATTGGAGAAAAACATATAGAACCAGGCAAATCTTGGTAGGATGAAGGAACTAGAGTGAAAAACAGGAGTGTTAGTAGAACTAGAACTGCCCTTGGCGGGTGGGGGAACTGAAGCAGGGGGCCCAATCCCCACATGGGGCAATTGTCTGAGTCAGAGGAGAGACATTGAAGGCTGAGAGGGAAACAGCTGATTTGTGGCAGCCTAAACGGGATGAGAATCAGACAGTCCTTGTAGTAGCCATACATACCCCAGACAGGGACACAGATCCACTAGAAGGCACAGGGGTTGGAGCTGGAGTTTAGGGATTGTGGAGCAATCCCAGGGTGAGGGCTTCTGTTGCCTGCAGGGAGACAGACGAAGGGGGTGTGAGGGAGGAGACTGTGGTGGAAAGCCAGGCAGCCATGGAAGCAAGGCAATACTGCTGAGTCACATGTAGAGGGTGGAGCCATCACCATAGCCTCTCTCTCCCCCCATGCCAGCATCGGCAGCTGAACAATAGAGAGGCTGGCCCATTCAATGCCTGATGCACTGAACTATAGAGTAGGACCCGACGCCCCCCACCCCAGGGTGCCCTGTCAAGTGCCTGATGCACCTATCTACAGAGTAGAACCCCAGTCAGGGGGGGCCCTCTATGTGCCTGACTCACCAATCAACAGAGAAGGGCCCCAGGCAAGAGAGACCTCCAAGTGCCTGAACGGGTGGAGCTATGGAGAAAGACTAGCCAAAGAGGCCTTCTGATCACCAGCTACAAGAGGCTCAAAAAAAGACTGATAGGGCCATAANAACCCCAGTCAGGGGGGGCCCTCTATGTGCCTGACTCACCAATCAACAGAGAAGGGCCCCAGGCAAGAGAGACCTCCAAGTGCCTGAACGGGTGGAGCTATGGAGAAAGACTAGCCAAAGAGGCCTTCTGATCACCAGCTACAAGAGGCTCAAAAAAAGACTGATAGGGCCATAACTCCTGCAGTGAAGGCAGTCCATGTCCCTACATACTTGGTGCCTCCAGCGTCCCCAGAAGCCAAGCAACTGTGCCACTTTCATGCTCAACTCTCACTGTGGCAGAGGGGTCACAGGCAAAAAAAAAAGTCTTGTGTCTATCTGCACAGGGTCACTTCAGTTGTATCTGGACTCTTTGCGACCCTGTAGACTGTGGCATGTCAAGCTTCTGTCAGGGAGGGGGATGCTCCAGGCAAGAATACTGGAATATATTGGCCAATATTGGTTGCCATACCCTTCTAGAGCATTAAATTTCCTTCTGCTCTAGTTGCCAGCTCCCCTGAGTACCTGGTGCTGCCAGAACCCCTCCAACTTAAGCAGCTGCACCACCTCCACACCTGGCCCTCACAGGAGCAAACCCAAGTCATCCAGGGCAGCCTCAAGAGCAAACCCCAGTAGACGATCCACATGTAGAGGTGGAATAAAATGACAATTGAAACCCAGGGGCAGTGCCGCTAAGGAAGAAGACCCCAAACCTTCCCACCAACTATACAAGCTGCAGATTAAGTCCACACGACCAACTAGGCAGACTCTGTGTCTATGTATTATGTAAAAGTTCATCTAGGCAGACTCTGTGTCTATGTGTTATGTAAAAGGTCATCGAGAACTCCCCCAAAGAAACAAACTAGTTCTGTTAACTGTGGACATCGGACATTGGAGGCAAGAACACACAGAAGTAGGACCAGATTAGAATCTGAGCTGCCCCCAGAGCAGGTCCAGAGATCAGCACAGTGCTGGAGGGCATCCTAGGGAGCTGAGGTGGACTGTGACTCCCAGTGAAGGAAGGGACTCTGACAGCACTAACTCAAGAAAAACATTTATTATTCTTATGTTTTGATTTGTTCTGTAGATTCTTTTGTGTTATTTTTCTTTTTTTCTCTCCTCTTTTGTAGTTGTTGATTTTATTTGCTCTATGAAATCTGATCTAATTAAGCTTTTGAGCTTTCTTTTTTTTTTTTCCCTCAGTCACATTTTTTATTGCTGGTATAAACCTCTGCCTCTATGTTGGGTTTTTGCAGTTCTGTGGAGTTTTCCTCTTTTTTTTCTCAATTTTAATTTTTTATCTTTTAAACCTATTATTATTTTTTCTACATTTATTCCTTTGTTTGCTTTTTCTACTGTTCATTTCCCCTTGCAATTAATCTTCAAAGTATATAAATCTTCTTTATCTACCTCTATTTAACTTTGCACATCTTTCTTTCTTTACTTTCTTTCCTTTCCTCTCAACACATTTGTTAGTTTCATTTTCATTGCTTAATTCCTCAATTGGCACCTTGGTTTAGTTTTGTTTTCCAGTTTGTTCTTTAGTTAGTTTTGTTCTGGAAGATATAATTTTTGGTTTCCTTTGTTCACCTGGTTAATCTATTGTACCTTTTTTTTTTTTTTGGATGGTTTTTNTTCATTTTCATTGCTTAATTCCTCAATTGGCACCTTGGTTTAGTTTTGTTTTCCAGTTTGTTCTTTAGTTAGTTTTGTTCTGGAAGATATAATTTTTGGTTTCCTTTGTTCACCTGGTTAATCTATTGTACCTTTTTTTTTTTTTTGGATGGTTTTTACTTTGCTCATGGGTATATATGCATATGTGTGTATTCAGTCACACTTTTTGTTGTTGTTATAAACCTCTGCCTCTACATTGGGCTTTTGCAATTCTGTACAGCTTACCTTTTTCTTTTTTTTTTCTTTTATCTTTCTTCTTCCTTTTTATTTTCTTTTCACTTTTTTATAGTTTTAATTTTTAACTTTTTAAAATCTATCATATTTTTTCTGTTTTTCCCTTTATTTCTTTTTCTACTGTTATTTTCCCTTTGCAGTTAATCTTTAATATATATAAATCTTCTTCATCTACCTCTATTTAACTTTGTATATCTATTCTTTCTTTTCTTTCTTTCCTTTCCTCTCAATATGTTTGTTACTTTTGTTTTCATTGCTTCATTCCCCACTTGGCATCTTGCTTTAGTTTTTTTTCCAGTTTGTGCTTTAGTTAATTTTGTTAACTAATAAATAAATTTTGGACTTCTTTTTTACTGCATCAATCTACTGTACTTCATTTTGTTGGACTGTTTGACTTTTCTCATGGGTATATGTGTATATTCCATTATTTT
This sequence comes from Oreotragus oreotragus, assembly GCA_006410675.1. Taxonomy (NCBI): domain Eukaryota; kingdom Metazoa; phylum Chordata; class Mammalia; order Artiodactyla; family Bovidae; genus Oreotragus; species Oreotragus oreotragus. Next base: position 520,543 of record SJYX01010100.1, on the reverse strand, counting down.
AATTATTATTTGCCTGATTTTGTAACTGCCATTTGTCTGGGGGTTCGTCTTTGGTTTCTCCTGTTTGGGTATTTGTTTTAGTCTCACTTAATGCCATAACACATCACTTGTGGAATCTTTGATTCTCAGCAGAGATCAAGCCCTGAGCCTTAGGAGTGGGACCACTGACTTCAAGACCCTAGATTACAGAGAACTAACCCTAGGAAATATCAAAGAGTGAGAACTCACACAAAAGAAAATACCTGAAAACAAGACCTGGCATCACCTAACATTTAGAGAAGGAGCCTCACCTAAACAACAAGCAAGACAAAAATACAACCCAATCATCAGTAGACAGGATTACCACCTCATTCAGCCTTGCCCATCAGAGGAAAAACAAACAAACAAACAAAAACTCAGCACAAACCTCACCCTATAGGAGGCTTACACAAACCACTGGACCAACCTAGGAGGGAAGAAACCAAAAGGAAAAAAGAATTCAACCTTGAAGGCTTCAACCTTGTGAATACTCAAACACAATGATTTTTTAAAAAATTTAAAAGGCAGAGAAATGAAGGAACAAACTCGAAAGACAGAAGTCCAACTAAATGAAGAGGAAATAGGCAAACTACCTGAAAAAAATTCAGAATAATGATAGTAAAGTTGATCAAGAACCTTGAAAACAAAATGGAGAAAATGAAATAATCAATTAACAAAAACATAGAAGAATTAAAGAATAAACATTCAGAGACAAACAATACAATTACTGAAAATAAAAATACTCTAGAAGGAATCAATAGCAGAATATCTGAAGCAGAAGAATGAATCANCTTTGGCCACCTCATGCGAAGAGTTGACTCATTGGAAAAGACTGATGCTGGGAGGGATTGGGGGCAGGAGGAGAAGGGGACGACCGAGGATGAGATGGCTGGATGGCATCACTGACTTGATGGACATGAGTCTGAGTGAACTCTGGGTGTTGGTGATGGACAGGGAGGCCTGACGTGCTGCGATTCATGGGGTCGCAAAGAGTCGGATACGACTGAGCAACTGAAATGAACTGAACTGAACTGAGCATCACTGACTCAATGGACATGAATATGAGCAAACCCTGGGAGAGGCTGAAAGATAGGGAAGCCTGGCATGCTGGAGTCCCTGGGATTGCAAGGAGTCAGACATGACTTAGTGAATGAACAACAACATGCATAAGAAAATTAGAGAAACTGAATATCAAGGATTGAAGGAAAGACGCCTATATAGAAAGGGAACCAAGGACCAAGATATACAAATGGGAAAATGGATGGATAGAATTATCTATATGCCTATGTATTCAACTATCAACCAAAAGACCAAACCAAAAACAAAAAGAGGGAGAGGAGGCGGAGGGAAAAAAAGTGAACACTGAGCATCTATTACTTGTCAGACACTGTGCCAGATGTTTTTGCATCCATATATGTCACCTAAATAGAAATAATATTTCCTTAATAGAGGTTCTAAACAAATAATTAGAATGTTCTGCAAAGGGTGGGAGGAAAAACTGTCCAAAGAATAACAAAAAAAGAGAGAAAAATGAAATGAAAAAATAAGAGTATATCAACAGTAAAAAATTGATGGACTGTATAGTCCATGGGGTCACAAAGAGTCAAACATGACTGAGCAACTTTCACTCACTCACTCACTCAAAAAATTGATAGTAAATATTTCTGGATATTGTGTGTGTCTTTAAATTCATGTGAGCAAAAAACAAACTGAAACAGTATATGCTATGTATATTATGTGCTTTTATTTTCTAAAAACACTGTAAGGATAAAATGGGATCATATAAATGATTTTGGAAAGGTTTGAATATCACTTAAACGTTAGTGACTGTCATCATTCTGGAGCCAGTAAAGGTTTTTGCCCCCAGAGTCCAAGATAAACCCTCCTGGCAGGTGATACTTCTCCTAACGTTCATGAAAACAAAACCAGTCATTTATCAGCTGGGCCCTCTTTGTTACTACTGAGGTCTGTTCAGGTAAGGAGATCTAGCAAAAGTCTCTGAGTAAGGTACAACAATTGGTTCTTTATTTGATGTCTATTTGTCAGGCAAAGATACAGTTAGACAGACCATAAAACAATCTTCTATTTTTACAGGAATAAGGCAAAGCTGAGGTAAAGTGGCTTTTTATGTACAAGAAAATGGGCTTAATGTGCCCAGGCCATAATGTTTATAAAAATAAATATTTGAGACATACAGTGAACCTCCATTCTGCCAATGAGAAGAAATTCTCTTACAATCATTTAATTCTACCAGCAAAACTAGTTATTTTTGAAACTAATGTGCTTTACAGTCTTTCCCCCTAAATACAAATATAAAATATCTTGACCCAAAATGGTCATTTTAGAATTAAAGAAATGGTCCTTCTCACAGACACAGCTTTCAATAAATGGTAGATAAGCATTTTCTTTGAAGGCCATGATCCATGACTAGTTGTTGCTATAAAACCAGTTGGTTTGGCTACTTGTCAATAGTAAAAAAAAAAAATAGATAAAAAATAAAAAACTTTACTTTTCCCAAAAATTCTATCCTGAAAGATATGGGTAATAATCTGCAGGGTGTGTGTGTATGAAACCTCTAACCTTCCAAGTTACTGAATCATGGGTCTCAGTTATATTCATGGAAACCCTCAGCCTACAAAACTGAAAAAGTCCAAAATTATCTTAGCATCCTGGTTGAATCCATTTCCCTATATGTTTGAACTGGAATGATTTCTGTTGTACCCCCTTTCAGCTATTTCTAGAAGAGATAAATGAATAACCCTCATCTGCCAATTTTATGTAAAAAATTTCCCCTCAGTGAAATTATCCTTTAACAATGTTCCAGGACACTCTCTGTTTCAGTTCTTATGGGATTTGTCTATGTTTTCTCTGGTCTCCTATGAGCAGCATATGGGCATCCATCACTTATAAAAGAAAAACAAAGTCTCATCCAGGAACAGAATGAATAGCAATCACTTTAAATACAAAAAAAAAAAAAAAANTTTCAGTTCTTATGGGATTTGTCTATGTTTTCTCTGGTCTCCTATGAGCAGCATATGGGCATCCATCACTTATAAAAGAAAAACAAAGTCTCATCCAGGAACAGAATGAATAGCAATCACTTTAAAAAAAAAAAAAAAAAAAAAAAAAGCAGTCTTATATCTAGATTACTATCCAACTGCAGTTCCACCTACTTCCATGAGCTTACTTCTGAAGTGCCTTACAATTGTATTATGTGGGTGCTAAATATATGCATTAAATTTTTTCAATTTCTCAAATACCATATGATATCACTTATATGGGGGATCTGAAAAATACAACAAACTAGTAAATATAACAAATAAGAAGCAGACTCACAGATACAGAGAACAAACTAGTGGTTACCAGTGAGGAGAGGGGAGAAGGAAGGGCAATATGGGGTAAGGGATTAAGAGGTACAAACTCTGATGCACAAAATAAGTTACAAGGATATACTGTACAGCACAGTGAATAGAGCCAATATTTTAAAATAACTGTAAAAGGTTATTGCTCAGTTGCCCAGTCATGTCTGACTCTTTGTGACCCCATGGACTGTACCCCTAACAGGCTCCTCTGTCCATGGGATTTCCCAGGCAAGAATACTGGAGTGGGTTGCCATTTCCTTCTCCAGGGGATCTCCCGTACCCAGAGATCGAACCTGGGTCTTCTGTGCTGCAGGCGATCTTTTGCATTGGAGGTGTATTCTTTACTGACTGAACTATCAGGGAAGGTAAATGGAGTATAACCCTTAAAAACTGTGATTCACTATATTGTACATCTGTAACTCATGTAATAATGTACATCAACAATACTTCAATTTTAAAAATTGACAATTTTTTCCACTGTCTCTGCTAGGCAATGCCATGTAATTGACTTTCTGTTCTCAAGTGATCATCCAGTAGACCTGTCATTAATTGACCACATTATCTGGATGAACTGAGCTTCATAAAGAAAACCACCGGCTGTGCTAATAAGAGCTCAGTGCTGCAACCTAGACTCACAGGGCTTCAGTTCCTGCTCCCCAGGTGTATGATCTTAGACAAGGAACCTAATCAATGGAAGCCTCTGTTTAGTCATCTAAAAAGTGGGGGAGTAACAGTACCTACGTTGGGTTTTTCGAAAAGATTAAATGAGACAATCCACATAACAACATGCCAGGCATACAACTATAGGCAATAAACTTTACTGATTCATATTTATCATTAGCTTCAGACAGATGATAACTAAATAAAACCTTTTTACTTAATTGTTGCATTTTTGGTGTCCCAATTTTGAGTATTGACACACAAAGGAATGTTCTTCATTAAGAATACACCAGCTATGACACAAAACACTACAGACTAACCTTCTTGGTTGTTGTTCTGTCCCAGATGAATAAAATTCATCCAGCTGAACACAAACTGCTTGGTTTTCAAATTTTAAACAAACATTTGCTTTAGACTTAGAGTGAAGAGGTTGGGGGAATTGGGTAATTCTCTAATCTGTCTCAAAAAAGCTTGGCTGACATTTTATTATATTTTTTTTAAACCACCATCCAGAGTACTGAGCAGCTCACTAACACTCTATTGAAAAAGGATTCTGAAGTCTGTTTGTTGTCCAGGTCATCTCGTAATTTAACTTCTCTTCACTCAATCATTAAAATGTCAGGTAATATCCCAGCCACTGTTGAAACTCTTTTATGTTTGAGGCTCAAATTGATGGAAAACAAATCTCAACGCCTCAGGACAAGGCTGGGGCCAAACCTTCCAAAGAGTGTAATAAATACATTCAAGCTCTTAACAATTTAGAAAATAAATTTCTCTTGCATGACACAAATAAATAAGACCAGTCTGAGGTGGTGAATAGCTTGCTGACCTGGCCATGCTCGGAGCAGGACAAACACACTGTCCTGTGCTCCATCTCAGAGAGAACAGGGTCCTTTGTCCTGGCGCCCTGTCAGCTCATAATGAAGCGTTTCAGAGGATGAAGCAGTCAGTCTTTGGAGGCCCCTGAAGGACAGGATGAGTTCCAAGCTAAATACTGAAAAAGATGGTCCCTAGAAAATTTCCCACTTTTATTTTAGGGATTTTAAATACGAATACCCAACCATAAGATTTTCAAGCTGTTAGAACTTAGGGCCAAAGAGTGAGCTTGAGCCTTCTCAACACGGAGAAACAGCCCTGCAGACTGGTGGGAAAGCCAGAAACTGCAAAACGCGACAGCCTAAAGCCAGGCTGAACTCTCTCCTTTGAACACGGAGGATTTTCATGTTCTGGTACTTTTAATGCATACATCCTTCAGGCTTTACTCCAGTGCTTCATACTAGATCTTGCATATGCTTTTTCTTTGCTAAGTATATTCTGAATCCAGATGGTAGACTATACCATTTCCCTTTGTCCCAGCTGTAGGAAATAGGAAAGCTTATATACTGATATGGAAGAGATTTTAACAGCTCATGAATCTCAGAACATGGCTGTGACGAATCCTTCCTAAAAGGCAATGCAACATAAAAACAGAAATTCCTACCTGAAACCCCTGTAATGTTTTGTTGCACAAGAAACTGTGCAAGATAAGTTGTAACACACTCTACTTCCTGTGTGATTTCTGGTTTGTCTTCTAGTACTTGCCAAAACCAGGCTACAATTTTCTAACAGAGTTTGCCACACACAAATAAAGAAACATGCAGAGAAGTGAAAGAATGGTTTTAAAGGGCCAGCCCAAGCAAACGAGTGACTGCTTGTGAAAGAAAGCAGCAATCCCTGACATTGTCTTGCCACAACTGAACAACTATTGTTACTGCTGGGATCTGGAAGACATCTTGTTTGGAAGCTTTCTGAGATTTACTTGAGGAGAGGATGAGATGGTTGGATGGCATCACTGACCCAATGGACATGAGTTTGAGCAAACTCTGGGAGATGGTGAAGGACAAGGAAGCCTGGAGTGCTGCAGTATGTGGGGTCGCAAAGAACTGGACACCGACTGGGCATCTGAACAACAACAACCTATCTTAGGTTTAAAAAAAAATTTTACTCTCAATTTCACCAAAATTTTCCACTAATTTGAAATATACTTGTAAAATATATCAATACCAAGTATTTTTATATAAATGAGACTATACCTAGGATTTCTGTACTGTTTGAGGGGTAGGGCCTCGTAGGGAAGAATGAGCACCAAAGCCAGGAGGTCTCTGTGCTCATCTCCTCCCAACTCTGCCCCACCACTGGCTCTGCAATCTTGGGAAGACTACTGCAAGTCTCCAAGTCTTAGTTTTCTCTGTGGAATGGTGGTAATAGCTTCCCTTATTTCAGGGTTGATGTGAAAATCAAACATGGTAACTTGTGTGAAAGCATCACAATAATACAAAATTACTACAAATAATGCCAATTAAAAAGTGATAGGGGAAAGACAGGTCAGAATCAAGCTTTTAGCCTTCTTAGAAAGCCAACATTTCTCTAAGGCTTTCAACACACTGAGGAACTGTTTCTTGTAAGGTGATGGAATCCAGGCATGATTCCTTGCTTCTAAAAAGTTGAAAGGAGCTCTGAGCCAACAGAGAGCATGTAGCGTCAATTCTTCTCTGTCCTCCTCTACTTGGGAGAGGATGGAATATCTATTTTTTTAATCATTTCATTTTTATAAAAAAGACAAATATTTACCAGCCCGAAGTCCTGGAGTTCAGAGTGGTTAATCATCCTAACGCCAGCCCTGTTCAAGTCAGATAAGGTTACACAACAGGGGAAGCCAGATAAGTACCCTGTTTTTGAACAGAGATCATTTCTTGTTAACGAAGAGTAGGAAACAAATGTAAGCTGCAGCTTCAAGAAATGGGGTTTAAAGCCTGCACATTTTAAATTAGAAAATATCAATTAACTTACCATATGAAAAGAAAAACAATGGCTTTAAAATGCCCTTTCAAATTTTCTTTTTAAATTGTCTTTCCCATACAAAACAAGCATATGACCCAAAGGGGGAAGAGAAGTGGGATGAATGAAGAGATTGGGATTGACATACATACACTGCAGCTGTTGCTGCTGCTGCTGCTGCTGCTGCTAAGTCGCTTCAGTCATGTCCGACTCTGTGCGACCCCATAGACAGCAGCCCACCAGGCACCCCCGTCCCTGGGATTCTCCAGGCAAGAACACTGGAGTGGGTTGCCATTTCCTTCTCCAATGCATGAAAGTGAAAAGTGAAAGGGAAGTCGCTCAGTCATGCCTGACTCTTAGTGACCCCATGGACTGCAGCTCTCCAGGCTCCTCCGTCCATGGGATTTTCCAGGCAAGCGTACTGAGTGGGGGGCCACTGCCTTCTCCGGTACATACACTACTATGTATAAAGTAGATAACTAATAAGAACCTACAGTATAGCACGAGGAACACTACTCAAACTCTGTGATGACCTAAATGGAAGAGAAAATCCAAAAAAAAGAGGGAGCATATGTATACATGGGCTGCCCAGGGGGCACTGCTCTAAAGAACCTGCCTGCCATTGCAGGAGACTATAAAGACACGGGTTCAATCCCTAGGGCAGGAAGAAACCCTGGAGAAGGAAATGGCAACCCACTCCCAGTATTCTTGCTTGGAGAATTCCACGGACAGAGGAGCCTGGTAGGCTACAGTCCATAGGATCTCAAACAGTTGGACATGACTGAAGTGAGTTAGCACGCAGGCCCACATATGTATACATATCGCTGATTCACTTAGATGTACAGCAGAAACTTATACAACAATGTAAAGCAACTCTACTCCTATAAAAATTAATTTCAAAAATTAATAATCTTTCCACCTCCTCCAAAATATAACCTCCCCTAAAACTATGTATTTTCTATGACTCTCAGTCCAGTAGATATGCTTATTTTTCCTATACCAGAAATTACTAGGATTATCTGTGTGGTCCCAGAAAATCCCTGATTCTGTCATTAAAGATGGTAGGAAAAGAATAAAAGATACCAGGCAAACATTTTCCCACTTCAGCTGCCAGGACCTTATCATACAATTAGTAGAGTAGACTTCAGGACAGGTATGAGACCTTGAATGAGTTCTTTCAGTTCTCTAGTTCTTGTTGTCCTCTCTGAAATTGTGCCTAATTCATTTGGTGACTAAAGGAATAAATGCTTTAATATTTGCAATGTGCTTAGAAAAGTGGCTGGCACATAGTAAGCCCTCCATAGGTATGTGCTGCATACCACAGTCACAGGGCTGATAAGAAGCAAGAGGCGAAGATTGCAGCAAAAACTGGAACTTAAAGGTTAGATTCAAAGTAAGCTCTTTAGCGTCTTATACTTACTGTTTGAGTTTTAAAATAATAAAACTATGTAACTGTAGAAGAAAATATAAAATATAATAACTTCCTCTATAACCTGAGATTGGAGAAAATTTTCCTAATTATGACTGAAATTCCAAAAGCAAATATGCCAAACACTAAGAAAAATTAAATGATCATTTCAAAGATATGTAAAGGTACATTTAACTCTAAACATCTATTCATGATTTAAAAAAAAACAAAAAACTTTTAGGTCTTCCCTGGGGGCTGCAGGAGACATGGGTTCAGTCCCTGAGACAGGAAGATCCTACATGCCATGGGGCAACTAAACTCACACACCATAACGTCTAAGCCTGTGCTCTGGAGCCCTGGAGCCGCAACTACTGAGCCTTCACGCCACAAGTACTGAAGCCCACACTCCCTAGCTCCACGAGAGAAGCCACCTCAATGAGACATCCACGTACCACAACTAGAGAGTAGCCCCTGCCCTCTACAGCTAGAGAAAAGCCCACACAGCAGTGAAGACCCAGCACAGTCAAAATAAATAAATAAATAAAAATTCAAAAATTAGTTACCCTCAAATAGATTTTTAAAAAGAAAACATATAAGCATAAAAAAAGCTTTTGCTGCTGCTGCTGCTAAGTCACTTCAGTCGTGTCCGACTCTGTGTGACCCCATAGACAGCAGCCCACCAGGCTCCCCCATCCCTGGGATTCTCCAGGCAAGAATACTGGAGTGGGTTGCCATTTCCTTCTCCAATGCATGAAAGAGAAAAGTGAAAGTGGCAAATGAGAAATAGAAGGAACTTTCCTTAATCTGATATTTTCTCTTTTTCTTTCTATATTTTTCCTTATTCTTTTAGTTTTCCTAAAAATAATATTATTGTTGTTATTCAGTCTGACTCTTTGTAACCCCAAGGACTGCAGCATACCAGGCTTCCCTGTCCTTCAGTAACTCTCAGAGTAGGCTCAAATTCATGTGATAGAGTTGAATTTGTAAAAGTCAAAAATAAAGTGTATCTGTGTATAAGTGGAGATGCTAGCCCTTATTTTTAAAATTTCTATTTTAATAATTTTACACTTACAAAAGGTTGAAAAAATAGTACAAGTTCCCATATACCCTTTACCTATTTAACATATTACAGAATCAGAGTTCAGTTCAGTTCAGTCGCTCAGTTGTGTCCAACTCCCTGCAGCCCCATGGACAACAGTATGCCAGGCCTGCCTGTCCGTCACCGATTCCCGGAATTTACTCAAACTCATCTCAATTGAGTCAGTGATGCCATCCAACCATCTCACCCTCTGTTGACCCCATCTCCTTCTCCCTTCAAACTTTCCCAGCATCAGGGTCTTTTCCAATGAGTCAACTCTTCGCATGAGGTGGCCAAAGTATTGGAGTTTCAGCTTTGTCATCAGTCCTCCCAATGAACACTCAGGACTGATCTAATTTAGGATGGACTGGTTGGATCTCCTTGCAGTCCAAGGGATTCTCAAGAGTCTTCTCCAACACCACTGTTCAAAAGCATCAATTCTTCAGTGCTCAGCTTTCTTTATAGTCCAACTCTCACATCCATACATGACTGTTGGAAAAACCATAGCTTTGACTAGATGGACATTTTTTGGCAAAGTAATGTCTCTGCTTTTTAATATGCTGTCTGCTGCTGCTGCTAAGTCACTTCAGTCGTGTCCGACTCTGTGTGACCCCATAGACGGCAGCCCACCAGGCTCCCCCATCCCTGGGATTCTCCAGGCAAGAATACTGGAGTGGGTTGCCATTTCCTTCTCCAATGCATGAAAGAGAAAAGTGAAAGTGAAGTCGCTCAGTCTGTCCGACTGATAGCGACCCCATGGACTACAGCCCACCAGGCTACTCCATCCATTGGATTTTCCAGGCAAGAGTACTGGGGTGGGGTGCCATTGCCTTCCCCGTAATATGCTGTCTAGTTTGGTCATAACTTTTCTTCCAAGGAGAAAGCATCTTTTAATTTCATGGCTGCAGTCACCATCTGTAGTGATTTTGGAGCCCCCCAAGAACTAAAGAGCCTCTTGATGAAAGTGAAAGAGGAGAGTGAAAAAGCTGGCTTAACGCTCATAGGATCACAAGCCATGATCTTAGTTTTCTGAATGTTGAGCTTCAAGCCAACTTTTTCACTCTCTTCTTTCACTTTCATCAAGAGGCTTTTCAGTTCTTCATTTTTCTGCCATAAGAGTGGTATCATCTGCATATCTGGGGTTACTGGTATTTCTCCCAGCAATCTTGATTCCAGCTTGTGCTTCATCCAGCCCAGTGTTTCTCATGATGCACTCTGCATATTTGTTAAATAAGCAGGGTGACAATATACAGCCTTGACTTACTCCTTTTCTATGTGGAACCAGTCTGTTGTTCCATGTCTAGTTCTAACTGTTGCTTCCTGACCTGCATACAGATTTCTCAATAGACAGGTCAGGTGGTCTGGTATTCTCATATCTTTCAGAATTTTCCACAGTTGATTGTGATCCACATAGTCAAAGGCTTTGGCATAGTCAAAAAAGCAGAAATAGATATTTTTCCAGAACTCTCTTGCTTTTTCTATGATCTACCAGATGTTGGCAATTTGATCTATGGTTTCTCTGCCTTTTCTAAATCCAGGTTGAACATCTGGAAGTTCATGGTTCATGTATTGCTGAAGCCTGTCTTAGAGAATTTTGAGCATTACTTTACTAGCATGTGAGATGAGCGCAATTGTGCGGTAGTTTGAGCATTCTTTGGCATTGCCTTTCTTTGGAGTTGGAATGAAAACTGACCTTTTCCAGTCCTGTGGCCACTGCTGAGTTTTCCAAATTTGTTGGCATATTCAGTGCAGCACTTTCACAGCATCATCTTTCAGGATTTGAAATAGCTCTACTGGAATTCCATCACCTCCACTAGCTTTGTTTATAGTGATGCTTCCTAAGGCCCACTTGACTTCACATTCCAGGATGTCTGGCTCTAGGTGAGTAATCACACCATAGTGATTATCTGGGACATGAAGATATATTTTGTACAGTTCTTCCGTGAATTCTTGCCACCTCGTCTTAATGTCTTCTGCTTCTGTCAGGTCATACCATTTCTGTCCTTTACTGAGCCCATCTTTCCATGAAATGTTCCCTTGGTATCTCTAGTTTTCTTGAAGAGATCTCTAGTCTTTCCCATTCTATTGTTCTCCTCTATTTCTTTGCACTGAGCACTGAGAAAGGCTTACCAGAAAATTAATATTGTTATACCACTACTAGCTAGTTAACGGACAGATGTTATTCAAATTTCACCAGTTTTTCCACCAATGTCCTTTCTCTGTCTCAAAATCCAATCTGGAATTCCAGATTGCACTAAATTTCCTCAGTCTCCTCTAATCTGGGAGAGTTCCCCGGTCTTTCACAAGCTTGACATTTTTAAGACATACTGATGAGTTATCTTCTGGAAAGGTTTTCAGTTTGGGTCTGTCTGACGCTTTCTCATGCTCATATTGAGAACATGTGTTTTTGTTAAGAATAGCAGAGAAGCGGTGTTTGTGCCCTTCTCAGTGCCTCAGTCTGGGGGTACATGACGTTACAGGTCTTTCAGGCTACTCCATCCATTGGATTTTCCAGGCAAGAGTACTGGGGTGGGGTGCCATTGCCTTCCCCGTAATATGCTGTCTAGTTTGGTCATAACTTTTCTTCCAAGGAGAAAGCATCTTTTAATTTCATGGCTGCAGTCACCATCTGTAGTGATTTTGGAGCCCCCCAAGAACTAAAGAGCCTCTTGATGAAAGTGAAAGAGGAGAGTGAAAAAGCTGGCTTAACGCTCATAGGATCACAAGCCATGATCTTAGTTTTCTGAATGTTGAGCTTCAAGCCAACTTTTTCACTCTCTTCTTTCACTTTCATCAAGAGGCTTTTCAGTTCTTCATTTTTCTGCCATAAGAGTGGTATCATCTGCATATCTGGGGTTACTGGTATTTCTCCCAGCAATCTTGATTCCAGCTTGTGCTTCATCCAGCCCAGTGTTTCTCATGATGCACTCTGCATATTTGTTAAATAAGCAGGGTGACAATATACAGCCTTGACTTACTCCTTTTCTATGTGGAACCAGTCTGTTGTTCCATGTCTAGTTCTAACTGTTGCTTCCTGACCTGCATACAGATTTCTCAATAGACAGGTCAGGTGGTCTGGTATTCTCATATCTTTCAGAATTTTCCACAGTTGATTGTGATCCACATAGTCAAAGGCTTTGGCATAGTCAAAAAAGCAGAAATAGATATTTTTCCAGAACTCTCTTGCTTTTTCTATGATCTACCAGATGTTGGCAATTTGATCTATGGTTTCTCTGCCTTTTCTAAATCCAGGTTGAACATCTGGAAGTTCATGGTTCATGTATTGCTGAAGCCTGTCTTAGAGAATTTTGAGCATTACTTTACTAGCATGTGAGATGAGCGCAATTGTGCGGTAGTTTGAGCATTCTTTGGCATTGCCTTTCTTTGGAGTTGGAATGTAAACTGACCTTTTCCAGTCCTGTGGCCACTGCTGAGTTTTCCAAATTTGTTGGCATATTCAGTGCAGCACTTTCACAGCATCATCTTTCAGGATTTGAAATAGCTCTACTGGAATTCCATCACCTCCACTAGCTTTGTTTATAGTGATGCTTCCTAAGGCCCACTTGACTTCACATTCCAGGATGTCTGGCTCTAGGTGAGTAATCACACCATAGTGATTATCTGGGACATGAAGATATATTTTGTACAGTTCTTCCGTGTATTCTTGCCACCTCGTCTTAATGTGTTCTGCTTCTGTCAGGTCATACCATTTCTGTCCTTTACTGAGCCCATCTTTGCATGAAATGTTCCCTTGGTATCTCTAGTTTTCTTGAAGAGATCTCTAGTCTTTCCCATTCTATTGTTCTCCTCTATTTCTTTGCACTGAGCACTGAGAAAGGCTTACCAGAAAATTAATATTGTTATACCACTACTAGCTAGTTAACGGACAGATGTTATTCAAATTTCACCAGTTTTTCCACCAATGTCCTTTCTCTGTCTCAAAATCCAATCTGGAATTCCAGATTGCACTAAATTTCCTCAGTCTCCTCTAATCTGGGAGAGTTCCCCGGTCTTTCACAAGCTTGACATTTTTAAGACATACTGATGAGTTATCTTCTGGAAAGGTTTTCAGTTTGGGTCTGTCTGACGCTTTCTCATGCTCATATTGAGAACATGTGTTTTTGTTAAGAATAGCAGAGAAGCGGTGTTTGTGCCCTTCTCAGTGCCTCAGTCTGGGGGTACATGACGTTACAGGTCTTACTGTAAGTGATGTGAACTGTGAGCATTTGGTTAAGGTGGCGTTTACCAGCTTTTGCTGCTGTAAGTAGTATTTCCCCCTCTCTATTTAATCAACACATTGGGAGAGACTACGTAAATACCCTGTTTCTCCTTAAACTTTCTTCCACTGTTGTTAGCATCCACTGGTGGATCTCACCTGAGATAATTGTTATATTGGTGTTTGTCTAATGACGTTTTGTTCTTCCTTCACTCCTACGTTTATTAAATGGAAGTTTACTATAAGGAAGAGCTGTCACTCCTCCACTTATTCAATTATTTATTTATATCAATGAGTTCATGGTCATTTAGTTTATTCTGTGGGTTATAATCCAATACTATCATTGTTGCTCAAAATTATCATTTTGTTGCTCAAAATTATTCCAGCTTTGGCTGTTGGGATCTGCTTCAGGCTGGCTTCTCTGTATTTTGAATCTGACTTTGGGTTTTCTGGCATAATAAGATGCTTCAGGCTCATCTCGTGTTTTCTTGCCTCTGGTCTGAAATCAACTACTTCCCCAAGGAGCACTGGTTCCTTTTTTGGCTGTTGATCAAGTTTTAACATTTCCAATTTTTTTGTCTAGTAGGTGAAATAGCGATTACTGTTTATTTTTAATGTAAAAATCCCTTGCATTTGTCCTCTGAATCTTGAGAAAAACTTTTCCACACTGAGTGCAATGTTTATGATAAAGTAAGAAAAGTGAAAAAGAAAAAAAAAAAAAAAGAAAAAGTGTTAGTCATTCAGTCGTGTCCAGCTCTTTGTGACGCCATGGCCTGTAGCCCACCAGATTCCTCTGTCCACAGGATTCTCCAGGCAAGAATAGGTAGCCATTTATTTGGTGGTGCAACGGTAAAGAATTCTCCTGCCAGTGCAGGAGAGGCAAGAGATGCAGGTTCAATCCCTTCATTGGGAGGATGCCCTAGAGTTGGAAATGGCAACCCACTCCAGTAATCTTGCCTGGAAAATTCCTCAGACAGAGGAGCCTGGTGGGCTACAGTCCATGGGGCCACAAAGAGGTGGACACAACTGGATGCTTGAGCACACAAACACATGCACTGCCGAGATAATTAGCCTCGTTCCTTTTATTAAAGATGGCAACCAAAACGCGGCACTAGGAATGCTTACTGCTGCTAGTATATCATTGTTTCTAGGCCTTATGAGCAAACAGAGCAAGGGAACCCTAGGCATACTCACCAAGTGCAACACGCGCACATCCATTTTACTTTTGCATCCATGCTTCTGTATGTATATCTAGACAGATATATAGTAAAAACTGTGAGTTCATACAACTACCTGTGCTTTCAGTCCAATACTACAGGGTTTCCCTCCTATAATTCTAAACACAAAGCAGCTTCAGAACTGACAACTCGCATCTGTATAAGAAACACTAACTTGATAACTGTATTTGCCATTAGCTTCACAATATCCAGTCAAAATACTGTTTTCCAGCATTACCCAGGTTAGTGCTTTTCTTTAACACTCTCTTCAGTGTGGATATGCTATTTATTCACTACAGAGTTAGAATCACCTACTATATTTTGTACTACATTTCGGGTTCCCCCTACATCCTGGTTTTATTTATCTGTTTTCAGAGAGGAAATATGCCAAACATTACTGTGGTTCCAAACAGTCAAGGCAATATACAAAGGCAATCTTGGAAAAAAATTGTTCCCTCCTTACCTCTGCTATCATGTTCCTAGGTCCACACTTCTTTCCACCATTTACTCCCTACAGGTAACCAATCTCTCTAGCTCCTGGCTTATCATTCCTGTATTTGTTTCATACAAATTAACAGACATGTATATTATATATCTTCCTTCTTACCTTAAGGAATGATTTACAATAATATTATTCTGTATTTTACTTTTTTACTTAACAGTATATATTGTTCTATATGTTTTGAAGTTCTCATTTGAAATTAGAAGAGATTCTGAAACTGAGGGAAATATGCGACACATGATGACACTGGCAAAACCACCATGAAAACAGTAAGGAAAAGACACAATAATTCATTTACACAGTCAAGAAATACTTTTCAAGCATACACTATATTCCAAGAATCATAAGTTTCAACATCTTTAACCTTAAGGAATTTATAGCCTAGAGGGGAAAGTTGAGAGTAAAACAACAATTCTAACACACTGGAGTAAGTGCTATGATAGGGATATGTTATAAGGGTATGTAGGAAAAACACGAAGTGTTTATTAGGTGAATGGGAGGAAGGAAGTGGATATGTCAGAGCTTCTGGAGGAAATATTATGCAAACCAAAATGCGAAGGTAAATGGGGAACTGGCTGGGCAAAAGTACTAAGGTAGGAAGAGGCAGGAACTGCAAACATGAGGGCTTGTCCAAATGTTTACAGTAAAAAAAAAAATTCAGCTTGTTCATGTCATGGAATGGGAGACAAGGCTAGAAAAGCGGGCAGTGATGAGCTCATGAGGTGATGAAGAGCCTGTTACCATGGTGAGGAATCTGGACTTAATCCTAGAAACAATGGGAGCCACAGAAGCGAAGATCTAAGCCAAGGGGTTTCCTTATACATAGTGTGAAATGCAGAAAATGTATTGAAGAAGACAATAGGGGAAATGAGAACAGGCTGCTGCAACAAAACAAATGTAGCTACAGTAGTGACCTGGAGTAAGCTGGTGGCAGTGGAAATGGAATTGGTTTGAGATGAGATTTTATGAGTTAAATAGAGTCTCGCTTGGGCAACTAAATTGGTGGCATATTAATCCTGAGATATGAAATATTGGGTTGGACAGAAAGGTCATCAGATTTTTTGCAATGTCTTTTGGAAAAACCTGAACGACCTTTTGGGCCTACTTGGTACAAAGAGAAGGCTGGAGTAGGGTGAGATATGGAATATGACGACTTTAATTTCAGAAAATGTTGAGTTTACAGTGTATACATCACACTTAAGTGAAGAAGGCCAACGAATGTTTGGATGTACAGATCTAGAGCTTGGGAGAATGTGGCGAGGACATAAATCTGGAAGTCATCAGCATATGGAAAGTAAGTAATGACAGAAATTAAAATCAACCAGTCAGTAATAAGAGAGCCAAGCACAGAACCTGAAGGAATATCAGCTTTTCAGGTTAAATAGAGGAAGCTGCTAAGTCGCGTCAGTCGTGTCCGACTCTGTGCGACCCTATAGACAGCAGCCCACCAGGCTCCCCTGTCCCTGGGATTCTCCAGGCAAGAACACTGGAGTGGGTTGCCATTTCCTTCTCCAGTGCATGAAAGTGAAAAGTGAAAGTGAAGTCGCTCAGTTGTGTCCGACTCTTAGTGACCCCATGGACTGCAGCCCACCAGGTTCCTCCGTTCATGGGATTTTCCAGGCAAGAGTACTGGAGTCGGGTGCCATTGCATTCTCCGAAACAGAGGAAGAGGGGCCCACAAAAGAGGCTGACAAGGAACAGTCACTGAAATGAGACAACCAGCAGAGAGTAGCAGTGCCTCATATAGTTATTTTTCTTGTGTTCTTAAATGGTAGCTGTTTATACTCTTAACATAAAGGATCTAATATTTGTTCTTGCAATTTTCTTTGGAAAAATTTGTCAAGTGCACATTCTTCTTCAGTGAAATTTTAAGCCAATTTAGAATCTTTCATTTGAAAGTTTTGTCTTTATATTAAAAACATACGTATTTTATAAACTTTGGCAAAAAATATACTGTATACATACAGTAATGACTCACTAATTCACTTTGTTTTAAAAAAATGACTAATAACCAGAGCATCAAAATAGCAAACAAGCATTTAAATTTGAAAGACGCTAATTATTTTGAAATAAAACAACAGAGCACCCCTTCTTAAATTTTTAGGTGAAGTCCTCCTACAATTCTGACTGTAAGTTATTTCCTGAAAGACCTGTATATATTAAGGATGTGTAATACATACATAGAGATACACTGAAAGTGAAGTCGCTCAGTTGTGTCCGACTCTTAGTGACCCCATGGACTGCAGCCCACCAGGTTCCTCCGTTCATGGGATTTTCCAGGCAAGAGTACTGGAGTCGGGTGCCATTGCATTCTCCGAAACAGAGGAAGAGGGGCCCACAAAAGAGGCTGACAAGGAACAGTCACTGAAATGAGACAACCAGCAGAGAGTAGCAGTGCCTCATATAGTTATTTTTCTTGTGTTCTTAAATGGTAGCTGTTTATACTCTTAACATAAAGGATCTAATATTTGTTCTTGCAATTTTCTTTGGAAAAATTTGTCAAGTGCACATTCTTCTTCAGTGAAATTTTAAGCCAATTTAGAATCTTTCATTTGAAAGTTTTGTCTTTATATTAAAAACATACGTATTTTATAAACTTTGGCAAAAAATATACTGTATACATACAGTAATGACTCACTAATTCACTTTGTTTTAAAAAAATGACTAATAACCAGAGCATCAAAATAGCAAACAAGCATTTAAATTTGAAAGACGCTAATTATTTTGAAATAAAACAACAGAGCACCCCTTCTTAAATTTTTAGGTGAAGTCCTCCTACAATTCTGACTGTAAGTTATTTCCTGAAAGACCTGTATATATTAAGGATGTGTAATACATACATAGAGATACACATACATATATATTCCAATATAAGCTCTCTCAAAATTAGCAAAAGTACAGACATCTTTTTCAAGAAACATTCCTAACATTCAGTTCAGTTCAGTCGCTCAGTCGTGTCCGACTCTTTGCGACCCCATGAATCGCAGCACGCCAGGCCTCCCTGTCCATCACCATCTCCCGGAGTTCACTCAGACTCACGTCCATCGAGTCCGTGATGCCATCCAGCCATCTCATCCTCGGTCGTCCCCTTCTCCTCCTGCCCCCAATCCCTCCCAGCATCAGAGTCTTTTCCAATGAGTCAACTCTTCGCATGAGGTGGCCAAAGTACTGGAGTTTCAGCTTTAGCATCATTCCTTCCAAAGAAATCTCAGGGTTGATCATCTTCATTACTGCTTAGCATTTCGTCATCACCAACCTAGCATTATTTATTGCTATTTAGTCACTAAGTCATGTCGGACTCTTTTGCAACTCCATGGACTGTATACTAACATCGAAACAATAATGAGAACCAATCTTTCTCATTAGTATATATCAATATTGTGTCTATATAGATATACATGAATGGGTAAAGGATAAAGTCTGTGACCCATAGGCAGAAATCAACAGAATCCATGTCTAAAGGAAATAGACATTTGGAGATAAAACTGGCCCAGATGTTATCAGCAGACCATACTCCCTATGCTTATTTCCAATAATACATAAAGTGATACAAATAAGACCCTGGGACATAGTCCTTTCCACTTCCCACCTTATGGCTGTATAAACAAACACTTTGTAACTGCTGTCTAAGAAGTGTTCTGATTTATTTATAGCTATATTTTAGAGTCATACTTACAACAGATACTTCATCTGGAGACCTGATAGCCTTAATGCTTTGTATTGATCTGGGCTCTGCTTTCGACCCTAACTGGATATGGGTTGCTATGCAAGTCTACAAGTCAGCCCTAAGGATGAGCTGTTAAAAGTTCAATAATGACACACATGTCTTTCTCCTTCACTGGCAAGAGAATATCCAGAATATCCAACATTTAGTCCAGCTGGACTAAATATAGAAAATTAAAACAGTCTCTTCTATCTTCATGTATTATGGAAAAAACAAACAAAAGAGAAAGGGGATCAAGAGAAAGAACAGAAGAAAATAAGCTGTTGAATAGCATCATTTTGTTGACTGTGATGGACTGAGGAAAGAGGAAGTCATTAAGTGGTACTAATGCACTTTTAGACAGCTTACCAAGGTCTTAGTCAATAAATGGGCATTCGCTTATTTCTCTTTAAATCATATTTTCTTGAGACTCTACTAACTAACTTATGTGATAAGACCAGGCTTTCTCTTATCAGGTAGGCAAACGTGTGCATGCATACTCACTCGCTTCAGTTGTGTCCAACTCTTTGTGACCCTATGGACTGTAGCCCACCAGGCTCCTTTGTCCATGGGATTCTCTAGGCAAGAAGACTGGAGTGGGTTGCCATGTCCTCCTCAAGAGGATCTTCCCAACCCAGGGATCAAACCCACATCTCCTGCATTTCTTGCACTGCACACAGATTGTTTACTGCTGTGCCACTGGGGAAGCCCATAGGCAAACACAGTGGGTCAGAAATGACTCAAAGTTAGAGACCCTAGAAAGCAGGATAAGTGGTAAAAATAGGTAGTTCTACATGGAACTATCTCAAATACTATAGGAAGGGCAGATGGCAAGAGGAATTACTGAGCATCTATTACGAACTAGATACTAGATTAAAGTACTTTATGCATGTTATCTTTGTTCATATTTCAATATATTTGTAAGCATTATAGTCATCATTTTAGAAATGACACTAGAATGGATATATGTATATGCATGGCTGAGTCCCTTCACTGTTCACCTGAAAGTACCACAACATTGTTAACTGGCTATACCACAATACAAAATAAAAAGTTTAAAGTCACACACACACACAAAAAAAGCAGAAAAGAAATAACGCTAGAGCAAATGATATACAATTACTAGGTAGAATCTGTGGAGAAGGCAATGGCACCCCACTCCAGTACTCTTGCCTGGAAAATCCATGGATGGAGGTGCCTCGTAGGCTGCAGTCCATGGGGTTGCTAAGGGTCAGACACGACTGAGGGACTTCACTTTCACTTTTTACTTTCATGCATTGGAGAAGGAAATGGTGACCCACTCCAGTGTTCTTGCCTGGAGAATCCCAGGGATGGGGTAGCCTGGTGGGCTGCCGTCTATGGGGTCGCATGACTGAAGCGACTTAGCAGCAGCAGCAGCAGCAGGTAGAATCTGGATTTGAAAGAGTTCTTCTCATACCAGCCTTCAAGCTGTTTTCACTTTCCCATGTAGCCTCACCCATCACTCGACGCAAATATTTCCTTCTGATGTTATAGCTACACTGTAGTCTGCAGCCAGAGATTCTTAAGCATTAGTTCCAAAAAATCAATACAAATCATTCTTTACCTCAAAAAGAGAGATTATCTCCCAGCAATGAGTTCAGTTTTTGGAGAAACAGGCTGGATCTGCTTTCAATCTCAAATGCCTGGTAAGGCAACATAGAAATATTTGTGAGATTGTTATTCTCATCATATTATGAGCACACATTACATTTTTACCTCTTTTCCATAATAAATTGATCAGGGCTTTAAAGTCACAGCCAAGAATTTCTTTATGTAATCTTCCATGGCAGTTTTTAGCACATCTGATGCAAAAAGGAATAAATCATTTTCCATCATCATCACCATCATCATCATAAAAGAAAAAATCGGCATGAGCAGAGCATTCCCCATGGGCCAGGTCCTGTGCCATCTTCCAGGCATTATGTAATCAGTCCTCACAATGCTACCACTGTATCACTTAAGGAGACAAAGTCTCAGAAGGATTACTTGTTCAGAGTCACATGGCAAGTAAGTGGTTGACTGGAACACAAATTCTTGTCAGCCTGTCTCCATCTATCATTATTCAAAACACATCACCTCCAACTAGTTATATGTTGCCTACCTTAAATTAAAATGCCTTCCGATATTAAAATGTAAGAGGTGTTATAGGTGAGTTACAAATATAATGATACATGAGCATAAAGTAGATAGTGTAAGAACAGAACCATAGTTGGTAAGTTACACTAAGTAATGTTTTAGTCGCTGAGTCATGTCGGATTCTTCTGTGACTCCACGGACAAGTCAGCAAGGGTCCTCTGACAACGGGATTTTGCAGGCAAGAATGCTGGAGTGGATTACCATGCCCTCCTCCAGGGGATCTTCCTGACTCAGGGATCGAACCCATGTCTCCTACACTAGCAGGTGAATGCTTTATCACTGAGTCACCTGGGAAGCCCCATAGTAATTTTAATAAAAATGCAAGTAAAAGAAATCTCTCTCCTCCGCTCTGTCCCTCCCTCTTCTCTCCCTCCTCTCCTCATTTCCCAATAAAACAGGAGACAACAGAATACTTTCTTGATCTTTAAAGTAAAACAGTAATATAATGAAATGCATTCTTAAATTAATGAATTCCAGGCAAGATTCTTTTAATCTTTCAAAGCTAAAATGAATAAAGCATAAGTTCCAGGAAGAATTTGGCCTTACTGGTAGCAGCATACTGAGATCTGAAGTTGTAGGCTATTGTCTTTCTCAGACACTCCAATCATGCAAAAGGACCCACCATAAAGAGCGCTTCTTCAAAGCACTTACTTTGCAACTCATGACTTCACTGTGCAGATTGGCACAGGTATTATGTAGCACTCCTACTCAGATATTCGTTCCCTTCACCATCATTTACAGTATGCACTGTGGCTAAACTGACCCGTACCTGCAACTCAATAGGCATAGAAGATTGAGTTATTCACATGAGAATCAATTTTACATTAAACTAAAATAAAAAGTTTCTTTTGAAGAGTTGGCTAAGAGGCCAAAAATACACACCATTTCACTGAAGCAAAAGCACCTTTCTAAGACAGAGGGTTGTTGTAAAATAGGCCCTAAAAATGTTATCAAAATTCAATTTTCTAATCAATGTCTTGATTTCAAATCAGAATAATGTCAGAATTGGCTCAAACAGAATGATTTTTTGTTTTCCACGTAGACTTCACTTCCTGTGTTTGTGGGAACTGTAAATTCTTTTAAAAGCACTCTCTTAGGATGACAGTCATAGGATGACAATAAATTAAAAGCAAACAACTACTACTAATCCTAACAATAAATCTATTTTTAGATTTTAGGTTCCAGTGGTCTTTACCTGGGTTTAAAATTGAAGTAAAATATATAGATGCCATAAATCTGGGAGCTTAAATCTAAGTGAGTATCAATATATATCCTTGCAAATGATTTTATTATTGACCTGAACTTGTCATTTTGACCCTAGAGATGACATAACATATCTGGAGTACTCTTTTGACAGTGTTTCTGATTTACACATCGAAGGTCCATTGCAGTTGCCTAGGACTTACCAATTTAAGTCAAAGAATATACTCCATAATAACAATCACACTTTTATTCACCCTCTCCATGGCATCAACAATTTGGCATCAAAAATGGACATATTTTGGGTTAAAGAATATTAAGGATGTCTTCTCATTTCCATGGCTCCTATCACTAAATTTTCAAGATGTAAGGCTTTTTAAGTTAGCATGGTGAGCTGTTTCAAGTTTAGTTTAGAATATAGGACTGTGACATAATAGGGACACACTTGCTTTAATGGAAGCCAATTAACTTAATTTGAGGGGAAGATGGCATTCTCTCCTGTCTGCAGACTGAAACTTTGGTCAATTGGTATCTTTTCAGAGAAGCAGGAAAAAGGAATATTTCATTTCCTTCTGGGTAGCTGCAGTTAATTTTAAGTAGTCCTAGGTAACAGACATGTACATTTAAAAAGACCTCTCTCCTTAATGAAGCTTCCAGAAGTGATTACTAAAAATGTTTAAAATCCTCTACTGAATACTACAGAGGCTTAATATTCAGTCCACCCGCCATGCATACCAATTTCTCCCTTTGATTTTTAAGGATAAATTTAAGGGCCAATTAGATACTCACTGAAATGCCCTGTATGGCACTGCTACATAGAAGGCAGAGTATCATTAATATAATCTTCAATTAATAGAAGGAAATCTAATACTGCTTATATGCCTATTTTGGATTTGAAGTTACTTTGAAGTTACAGTAATTTCAATGACATTTTTTTATTTATAGTGAAGGACTATTCTTGAAGGATCAGACTATGTAGAATTGCTAAGTGGTCAAATTAATAATACCCATCTCTCCTCAAATCATAAGCAATGGATTGTAACATGTCATGAGGAATCACTGAATTAACAGCATAGACATTAACAGAAATTTTTATCATGTTTATATTACAAATTTGAGTCACTTCTTATTCTGGAATTCTATAGTTGTTTGTTTTTTACTAAGAGATCTTAACTATGATAGTTCTCTGTTGGAGGATCACAAATTAAAGCACTTTTTTCCTACTTCACTTGATCACATCCCTTGATTTCTTCTTGCTCCACTTCCTCTTCTCTCTTGTCTTGTTGTTTAACTTCATCCTCATCCACACCTATTATTATCTTCTTTCTAACTTTCATGGAGAAGTTCCCATTTTTAGGAGGAAGACAGTTGTATTTTAAATTTTCCAGCTAATCTTCCTTTTCATATTACTTCCAAGTTCTTATCTCAGATTCCAAAAAGAGATTAATGTTCCATGAACACTAGAAATCTGTAGCTTCTGTCAATGCTACTGCCTCTAGGATCTGAGAAAGGCAAAAGAAAATGAGAAAACTGTCCCCTTCCCTCCATCCCTGAGCCATCCTGGCACAGCAGTGAGTAGATCTGGGACTCTAAAACTCTGTAGTTGTGGCCACATGAAACATATACACGAAGAAGCAAGAAATAAGACAAGAAAACAATTTCACCCTTAAATATGTAAATTGGTGTCTTGCTGTATCTCACTGTCTGCTGAACTCAGGGAAGCTAGAAGAAAACTCAGAAGAGCCGTAGGAACTGCAGATGTGTTTATTCTCTACAGGCTGGTACAGCAGCTACAGCAGCAGCAGACATGCTGTATTTTCTCTTCTCGTGGCTGACCCAGTGGACGCAGCCATAACGCAGCCGCAAGGGCTTTTCAGGTGGTGCTCATATATGCGTACCGCACAAAGTAGTCTAAGCGAGTACCTTGTGACACACATCCGCAGTGTTATAAGTGATCTCAGCTGTTACATAACCATGTATTTATGAAACGTGGGCCAAGAGGCCATGGGGCAAGAGAGCCTGACCATGCCATCGTGGCTAATTTGCTCTTTGTCTACAACTGGGGAGGGAGGGTACTGGACAGCTGTAGCAGATCGCATGCAGAGATGAAGAATCCCATAACTGGGAAGCTCTTTACAATTGTGTCCATTGATTCTTTTTCAATGTGTTAAGTGTCTTACTAAGGTTATATGGATTGGTAGACTGAAAAAATAAGCTGCAGGATTAAAATGATGGAACTGAAATGTATGGTCCCTGATACTTGCTGCAATAAGAACAAGGAAAGTTTTAAAAGGAAGAGTCTCCAAGAAAGGCAAGAGGGTCCATTTAGTATTAGAAAGAGCAGCCTGGAGGAAGTCAGACATCTTCAGGTACAAATAGGGAGGGGTGGGTGCTGGTGAGCTATTTTTTATTTCCACTGAAGTCAGGACAAAGGAAATGAGTTTAAATTACAACAGGAGGGATTAAAGTTAGACATTAAGGAAAAAAAACCTTCCTGATGAGAAGACTGGTGAGATAATGGAACACATAATTGAGAGGGCTGTGGAAGCCTATCCCTGGAGATGCTTAAGAATAAACATCTATCTTTTTAGGGATATTTTAGAAACACAATGGCCTGGAGTATTAGAACGGAGACTTTTAGATTTATCTCTCAGCCCTAAAATATTATCGCTTTATTTAATGAGACAGACTGTTCAGTGGTACATGCCCTGAAACTACAATGAATGGGAGGAGGGGAGGGAAGCAGGGAGCAGCCCTCTTATTTTGACTTTGCTTGGATAAAAGCAGCCTCAGAGCACCTGAATCAAAGCCTATATCCAGGTGTGGCTAATCTCATAATAGTTAATGAATGAGTCTCATAAGGATTTCCAGAGTTACAGCAAGTTTGGACCATGCTCCTTCATTAAATAATGGGACTGTAAAAATGTCTTCTTTTAGAAAAGGAAGCGGTCAAATCATTTGTAATGTGATGAGGAGATTGAAGTAAGTCTGGTTATCTTGTTACTATCAAGAATAATCCAACATGATACCTAGACCAGTTTGGAGAACAGCCAGTTGTTCTACATTTCAGGGTCAGGAAAGAGATTTAACCTATACAGAAATTCATCCAGCGTCAAGAGCCTACCATATGCAAACTCTAAGCTAACAGATAGGGGTACCAAGGGCACAACACACTTCCTCTACATTCAAGGAGCCCACAGCAGGTTTGCATTCGGATATACCAATCTCTACAATCCAATCCAATCCTATATAGGGTGCAATGGTCAAATGGGGATAGAACTATGACTCAGGGAGAGAGGGTATTCGGAGTAGGGGGAAAGGCAGGAATGGTCTCAGACAATATCCGAATTGTAAAAGTTCACATGAGTCAGCCAGCTGGAATATACAAGATGGGAATCCTAGGCAGAGGACTTGTGTGCCTGAGGACAAGGCAGACCGGAGAACAAGGGAAAAATATGCTTCCTTCTAGGAGTCTGTGGATAGCTCAGAATGGTAGCTGCCTAATTGGCAAGTACGAGCGAAAGGGCTGGAGACACAGAAGCCAGATCACAGTGGGACTCAGGAGTCACGGCAGATAACCGGCAGTTTACTGTAAAGGCAATCAGGACTTCAACTCAGGAGGGACATCATCACATCATATGCGTCTGCATGGGTTGCAAAGATACGTAAATTCAACTAGCAGCATATTGGGCTGAGATTTTTCAGGACCTGGATAATGGTTGGTCAGGTAAGTATTCAATTTCCAGGCTGGTTAATGGCCTATGTCCAAGGCACAGTATTATTTTTATTGGGTAAGTGGCCATCTAAAGTATCAGTCAGGCAAGCCTGCTGGTTCATCCTTCCTTTATGTCCAACAACTAAATGATGATGTCGTAACACTATGGGCAATTCTTGGCATTTACTTCTTAAAAAAAAAAAAAAAAAA
>SJYX01010100.1:447542-483597 GCA_006410675.1 Oreotragus oreotragus | reverse complement strand
TTCATTGCAGCACTGTTTATAATAGCCAGGACATGGAAACAACCTAGATGTCCATCAGCAGATGAATGGATAAGAAAGCTGTGGTACATATACACAATGGAGTATTACTCAGCCATTAAAAAGAATACATTTGAATCAGTCCTAATGAGATGGATGAAACTGGAGCCTATTATACAGAGTGAAGTAAGCCAGAAAGAAAAACACCAGTACAGTGTACTAACGCATATATATGGAATTTAGAAAGATGGTAACGATAACCCTGTATGAGAGATAGCAAAAGAGATACAGATGTATAAAACAGTCTCTGTGGGAGAGGGAGAGGGTGGGATGATTTGGGAGAATGGCATTGAAACATGTTTAATATCATATGTGAAACGAATCGCCAGTGCAGGTTCGATGCATGATACAGGATGCTTGGGGCTGGTGCAAAGGGATGATCCAGAGAGATGGTATGGGGAGGGAGGTGGGAGGGGGGTTCAGGATGGGGGACACGTGTACAGCTGTGGAGGATTCATGTCGATGTATGGCAAAACCAATACAATATTGTAAAGTAATTAGTCTGCAATTATATAAATAAATTCATATAATAATAATAATAAAAAGCATAGAGTTGAGGTATATTGTACAGAAAATACAACTAAAGGCATTTTACTTTTCAGAATCAGGTTATATACTCTAAGAGTCACTAGATTTAAGAGAATAGTTTTTCATTTTCATTTTTAATTGTTTAGGAAATATCACATTGCACATAAATCAGAAGGGTTAGTTATTCCAATAATTTATTTGAATTAACAAACACACTAAAAATGTTTTTCTGTCAAAGTTTAATGTGAAAAGTGTGTTTTAAAGGCTGGGAGCACAGACTTGACTTCATTCAACAGTTCTAACTGCAAGAACATCATTGTTCCTTGTAAGGGCTGCGTAGTGTCAGAAACAGAATGTCATTCCCAGTTTAGGCCAGGTATTTTGGCCAGAAATAAAAATGGGAATGGGCCACCTTGCTGGATCTGCCCCATCTATCTGTGGGTATTCTCACTATTTTAAATGAAAATAATGTGACATAAAACTGTTTCAGTGACTGTCTCACATAAGTATCTGATTGACGAGTTGATTCTAAGTACTTGAAATACTTTATCCAGGGACCCTAAAATCTAAAGGAGAATTAAAAACAATACATACAATTTTAATAATCCTGAATTTCTACTGAAAGCACAGAAGTTATTGTTGAAGATCAAATTCCTCAGAGAGAGAACAGGTCCTGGGAGTAACAGTTGAAGGAAAGAAAATAGGCTATGTGTTTACTCCAATTTGGAGGTGAACCAGTAAAACCTTACTATTGAAGACAGACTCACTGAGGTAGCAGAAGTTCAAATAGGGGTAAAAGTTGAGAGGAAGAAAACGAGAAAAGATTTTTTACAAGTTGAATCAGTAGAAATCCCTTCAAACCATCAGCTGCTGGAATAAATACAATTTTTTTATCCTGACATTTGAATATAAAATAGTCCCATGTATCAATTAAATATGGGAGAAGTTTTATTTTTTTATATCATACAAAGCCTCAGAGATAAGTACCTTCCAAGGGATGCTCCAGTGTTACGGAAGCACTCCTTCTTTGGGTCAACCTACACAATTTTTAATGATATTGAAAATTACACAGTTAGGGTTTCCATTATAACATCTCACATGAAATCAGTCCAAAGAAAAGACAGCTCACATTTACAGCTGGATGAGGGTAAAAATGTACATATTAAGATCTGTTCATATGACATGACTGAAGAAACAGAAATAGTGATGTACTTTAAGAGTTATTTAATTCATCCCCCTACTTCGAGGCAGGGTTTTTCCCAAATTATCTTCAGACTGTTGACTATCTGTATTAGTTTAAACATCTGCAGCGAAGGAAATTCCTCAGACTCCCCTGGTCTTCTACTCCTGTTTTAAGAGCCCTACTTCCAAGAAACTGGGCTTTGGTCATCACTTTGTAATCAGTTACCAGCCGGCTTATCTATCAACAAGTATTTGTTAAGTACACACAGGGAGAACGTTATCCTGTTAGGTCTTTGACGGTAGACCTTCCCCTATAGTTACTCCTAATTGCTTCTCCTGTCAAATACAGCTCTAATCCTGGATTCAAATATTCTTCCATTAACCTTTCTTCATTCCATTACGGACTCCCTATTACAATGGATGACCCAGGAATTGAACCCAGGTCTCCTGCATTGCAGGCAGATTCTTTACCATCTGAGTCACCAGGGAAGCCTCATAATTATTAATAGGAGCAACCCTATTAAAAACTGCATGCTTCTTTACTTCTAACAACATAGTTTGATTTTCAAAACAATTTTGAAGCAATACGCTGTTTCAAACCAGAGTGGTGCTATCTCAGTATTTCAACGAGAAAATTATAGCTCTAGAGGAAGAAGTAGCTGCACAATTGCTAAATGGCTGAGTTTGTCCCTCCCACAGCAGCCACTGCAAAGCAACCTGCATTTACTGCCTCACCATTCACCCCCTTCTTGCTCTCTTGCAGATTATTATAAAACTTTACTTCTCCAAAGCTCATGTATCTGAACTTCATGAAATGTTCTTTTTTTAAAAATCTCCCTATATTTCCAATTTATATCTGGCTTCTCATTTGTTTCCCTTCTCAAATACTCTTTTCAGTTTAACTGTATTTTAGATTATTCCTTTGCTTCCTCAAACCACCCCAGTTAATGTGAATGTTGGATTTTTAGCCCTCTCATCTTACTATCATTCCCCAACCTTCAAACATCTTGAAATATATTTTCTAAAGAGAAGAAAAGAAAAGAAATAAAAACCTTGATAATAGCCTACTTCTTCTTCCATTTGCCTTCCTATACTGTTCCTTCCGGTTATAGACGGATCTTTCCTTGTCCTTCTGTCCTAAATAGTACTGACACCATTTCTGCCGGGAATTGTTTGAAATTCACCTCCTCCATGTAGAACACAATTATCTGGCTCTGCAAATAAATCCCAAATCCAGTGTTCCCTGCCTCTGCCTTCGCTACCATAGAGTTCCTCCAATGACAGAGTTTCAGTGATGGCCTCTAAGCTGAGGATACTAAAATCTACTTTTAAGCTTTAATCTTTCCCTTCAACTCAAATCCCTCAGATCCAGCTATTAACATATCTCTTTTTTTGGATGCATCTTAGTCATCTCAAGCTCACTGTATTTGAAATGAAGCACATGATTCATAACAAAATTACAAACAATGATTTCCATCAATGCAATTAAAAAACTTGATGAAACTTCTATATTCTTCCCTATTTTTCATATTCCCCTCTCTCCTGTGTACCACTATCAGATTAGTATGTCTAAAACACAGGGAGTTATTTTTGCTTTGTTTTAAAATCACTTTTCAAGATGGAATAGAACGCTGTCCTTTATAAATCACTTATATCTTAATCTATAACAGTTTCCTTCACCATTTGCTCAATCTCTTTTATCTAGTTTTCCAAGTTCTGTATCAATTGGTGCTTACTGATCTACCAAACTAAATTTCCAACCTAAAACTTAAGCAGTTTACTTATAGACCCATATCTCCTTGCTTAAATTAACAACTCTACCTATTGTATCTGCCACTGTCTTTTCTGAATATCTAAAATTCACACCTACTTTAAGACTTAGCTTCTTTATAAACAGCTCCACTGATTCATTCTAAAAACATAAGGCAGACCAAAGTTAGTTTCCTATTTTTGATACTAGACTACAGTCTATGAAATGTTACCATTGGGCAAAGCTGGATGAAGAGTACCTGGGATTCTATGTAGCATTTTTGCATCTTCCTATGAGTCGGTAATTATCTCAAAATAAGAAGTTTAAAAAATATATGATGGGCATCAACTATATATATACTAGGCATACGTAGGATGCTATGTTCACACACAAAGAATAAAATATAAGTCCTTCATGCACTTAGCTATTACCTGGAGGCATTATGGACTGACTTGTGTCCTCCCCAAAATTCATAGGTTGAAGCCCTAACCAGCCCCCCAGTATGGCTGTATTTGGAAATAGGGCCTTTAAAGAGGTGATTAAGGTTAAATGAGGTCATGAGGGTGAGGCCCCAACCCAAAAGCAGTAGTGTCCTTGTCAGAGGAAGAAGGCACACCAGGAGGGTGCACACAGAGAAAAAGGCCATGTGAGGCACAGATGCACAAAGCAGACTGGGAAAGACAAGCCCAAGGCAAAGACAAGCTATCAGGAACAGTTTCTGACAGCAAAAGAAAAGTTAGGAAATGAGAATGTTCTAAGAAGGGAATGGTATTATTGAAAAAGCCTACAGAGAAGACTGAGGTTTATAGGCAAGGTGTTCACCTATGAAGTCACTTGTGAAAAGGGTAGAAAATTGCTCAGAGATTAATAATTTGCACAATTTGGCCTATTTTCAGAGATGAGATATAGAGGTAGGAAGGAGGCAGAATCCATAAACAAGCGGCACAAAGTCCTGAAGAACCTGTATTTGTTTATCACAACTGAAATATAAACAAGCCCCATAAACACAGGTCATTGCCCTTGAATACTGTAAAAGTCATTAATTTTCCTGATTTACAAAACTGACCATTTTTTCCTTACTACCATTTCTGGTACTACGGTCATTTTATTGTTGGCATTTTTACCACAGTCTCTTTTTATAAAAGTTATATATGTTATTTGTAGGAAAATGTATGGAAGAGAAATAGTAGGAGGACGCTCAGACACCACCTGTAACTGCACCATCCAGGGTAATTATCATTAACACATACCTCAGTTCACATGCTTCTGGACCAGATCTTAAGAAGTAGATAGCTGAAACTCTGTTTTTTGCTTTCTGCCTTTGCTGACTTAACTTAGAAAGGCCTATCTCGCCTCCATATCTATGTATCTACCTCTATTTTGTTCTGTTCAGGTGGTTTCCTTTTTTTTACATTTAAATCTCCTACCCATCTGAAATGTACTGTGGCACATGTTATGTACTAAGGAATCTACTTTTCCTCCAAATGGTTGGTCTGTTCCCAGCAACATTTTTCTATTAATTCACCGTGTCCTTTCTCCATTGCTTTGAAATGCCACATCAGCACATGAGATCAGAATTTAGGCTAGTGCATTCTAAATTTCTACATAATTGGGGGGAGGGGGATTCTCCTATGTTCTAATTATCTCAATTGTAGTAATAAAAAACAAAAGCATAATACAAAGATAGTCGCTCAAAAACTAACAAACTAACTGGCCGCTTATAAAACTAGTCTCTACTCAAGTTTCTTTCCACATTCAACACTATATGAATCCCCACCTGCCATCAACTTCTTATATTGGTTCATCTTTCAGCAACTGTTGGAAATTGTTACAAATACAGCATAAACGGGTTGCAGAGGGAAATTACAAATCGTGCAAATGATGCAAAATACAATGCAAATTAGGTGTTATTAGAGAACCACCTGTACCCACGCATGGACAGTACCCAGGGAAAATCTGGCAATTGGTCCAGTTAACAATGAAGTGAAGAAAATTGGTTAGAATAATGACAAGATAAATATTTCTGAAGAAAATTGCTTGCATAAAAATGATAGGCCCCTAGGAAAATGGATAACACATTGGAATGTGTTTTCTTAAAAATGGCCTTCTTTGTAAAGGTGCTGCTGCTGCTAAGTCACTTCAGCCGTGTCCGACTCTGTGCGACCCCACAGACAGCAGCCCACCAGGCTCCCCCGTCCCTGGGATTCTCCAGGCAATAGTTAGGCCAAATTTGAGTGTTCTTCATCATACCAGAAACAGAACGAAAACAAACACCTCATGCAATTCCTTCATAGCTCTCTCTAAGAACTGCTATAACTTAACAGACATCACATAAATTTTGGCAAATATATGATAAACTTACTGTTGATTTCAATTTTACTTATTTTTCAAACAAGTCTTTTGTTTTCCCAATGACAACAATGAAATGGCTCCAGTTTCAGGTAGTCTTTTCCTGATACCAATTAGTCTTGAACCTTCCATAATCAATCTAGCAATGTAAGGTAAACCTCAGCCCTAAGCACCTGCAAGGATGAAGCAAACATGTATGAGAAAGTCAGCTAGACCACTAAAGGCATTCACATTCAGATTTTTTTTTAAAAACACTACCCTGCCGGCCCCATGGAACTCTTGTTCTAAGGGTAGAATTCCTATCACTGAGATTAAGAAAAAGACATATAATAAAAGTGCAATATTCCCCAGCAGAAAGATGTGAGGAGTAGAGGTAAGAAGAGAAATATGAGTTTGATGATTCTGTAATAAAAAGAATACCCAGTAAAGGTTAGGTTGTTTGCTGACAGAGAATCTGAAGGTTGATAAAGGCAAGCAGGAGAAATGTGAGGCAATGAAGTCCTTAAGGTAATTCCCAGTGGGGAAGATTTTCAAATTCTGGGAGCCAGGGAGGATGTTGTCATCATGGCCTTTACTGGAGCACAGAAAGGGCACATACAAGGTGCCAGGCTCATCAAGTCGGGAGGCTAGAAAAGACCAAGGGTTTTTTATTCTGAGATGTTTATTCATCTGCCATTTAATAGGGAACATGGTAAAATTACACACACTCCTGCCTTTTAATACCAACCACTAAGTCACTTCATCTTTTTAGGGCCTTCGTTACACCAGCTGTTAGGTGAGAGAGGCAAACCAGATTATTTCTGAGTTCCTGCCCAACCATTAAAAAGAAGCTGGTGTCTGCGAAAAATGTTTGTGTGGTCATGTGTTCAGTCATCCACTCCTTTCTAGTATGCCACTTTACCTTCATGTATTCTGAAACAACTACGGCAGCTAAACAAACTAACATCATAAATTGCACAATGACTGGTTTGAAGCAGAAATAACTCACAGTATTTCTTATTATGTCTGTAATAATGGTACCAAGTCACCTACCAAGATAATAAAAATTAAGAACATAGCAAATACAAGGTAAACCTTTATTATATTCCTCATAGCAAAGAGAAGAGATTGTGGGAAACAGTTTCTGCCCTTTTCTTCCCACAGTGCAACACCAATTTAAGTGAAAAGAAGGCCAGATTGAGAACAGCTCACCCAGAAGGAGGCTCTGGCTAGAAATCTATTTGTGCTGTTGTGGTTCATGTGGCCTAGTGGGAAGCACAATGGGCTAGAAGATTTTGAATCTAGACTAACCCTTCCGGTAATCATGTGACTCTGGGCAAGATATTTAGCTTTCCCTAACTCCATTGCTATTTGCAAAACAGCAATAATTTCACATGTTTCTTCTACCTCAAAAACATACCAAGTATAGAAATTAGTGTGTGAAGAATTTGAGCTCCAAGGAGGAAAAGTATTATAGTCAATAATGAAGCATGGTAATGACAAAGAGAACTGATTTAACAATTTTTTAAAACTCACTATCATGATGGGATCACAGCAGGTGGGACGGAGAGTCACTCAACTAAAGCCAAACACTGTTAAGTGAAAGCAAGCAATTGTGACCACGACAAACAGGCACAGCTTCAGTCACCCCAGTGGGATGATCTCAGTCAGACTAGCGTGACGGGCACACACCTGGCTTACAGACTCCCGGTTTGTGAACAAACACATTTTCTACGTTCCTTCATTCGGTTCCTACCTTCCCTGTCTTCCTCCTTTCCTCACCATCTTCCTTCCAAACATTTAGAAATTTTACATCAAGGGTTTCTATGGACACAGCCCTGAAGTCGCCTCCAAATCTAGTTATTTAAACAAATGTCTATAGTTCTATATTCAATAAATGTGGCATCCTAACAGTGGACAGCAATGGGTGAATAGAGGCCAAAGGACTAGTTAGGTGGATGTTAGCAAGGGCAAGATGAAGAAGACCTAAATTCAGATAAACTATTACAACTGTTTCTATGTAGGAAGGCAATTCTATTCTGAGTCACCATATTAGAAATATGGTTTTGGAATAAAAGTTAAGTTCTGTCTGTGTATAATTAAGGTAAAAAGTATTTCAAATCATAGACTATAGAATGGTAAGGTCCCATGTCAGTCATTCTCTTCACCCAAATTTAGAAGAATTACACATACATCTACACAATGGCAGTAATTATAGTTTGAGTTTCTGAGTGTATCTCTGTTCCAAGAATTGTGCAAGGTACTTTATAAACATATAAGGCCCTGGAAACAAGGACGGCATTATTATACCCACTTTGAAAGGAGGGACTAGACTCTGGAAAGTTAAGTAACATATTCAAGTCATATGAACAGTAAGGCATAAAGACAGGACCTAAACACTGGTCTGTCTGCCTCCAGAGCCTGTGCTTATTAGATTATGCTATGCTGTCTCCATGTTTATCTTTTTAAAGTTTTCACTTGCATTCCTTTTTACTTCTAGGAATGCTGGTTGAGGGGGAAAGGAAACAAGAGGAAGAGCATCAGCAGAGGGAGGTAGGTGCACAAAAGGCATATAAAGAAGATGAAAGAAATCCAATCACTTCCCATACCATGGTCCCTGCTTGAGGAGGAAATAGATGCTACAGCTGCTTCATTTAATAAATTCATTTACTCAGTGCTCCTTGCTGCTGACATAAAGAGAGACACTAAGAAGACAGAAGCAGGACTTGGGAGCTGCTGCCTCCAAAGGACCAAAATGCAGAGCTCTTGAGAGCTCAGCCCCTCTGATGGTGGGAAGGGCTGACCCAGATGCCCATGGCCATCACTGACTGCCCAGGTAGGGGCAACCTGGATCTCTCGCCTTGGCACATAGTGGCCTCAGCCCTGAAGCCTGCTCATACTGCCTGATCTCCATTTTTCTTTGTGTCTTCCCCCTTATTCTGGTGACCACAATCCAAACAAACGACAGAAAGGATGGGACTCATCTGGATTATATTAGCCACTTGTATTATGCTATTTACATTTATGAAATATGGTATCGTGAGATCACATTTAGTAAAATTTTCCTTAAAAATGGTTTTATTCTCTAATCCACTTTTTATTGGTTAGTAGCAAAACAAAGTGGATCATATATTTAAAAGCAGGGGGAAGAAAAAACACATATCATTCTAGAAATATTTAACAAGCAAATACCCCAAGAATATTCATCCAAGTGATTTCCCGGGGATATCTGAAGGGAAAAGTGCAAGCAATTTTCTTGGCTATCATCACTCTACTATGAAATGTAAACCCCCAATACAGCCACAGTAAAACGCGCACCCCTTTACTTTGGCCAAAGTCTTAATACGACTGTGTTTGGGGAGCATGGATGGAGGTCCTACCTGGCATGACCATGGTCTGCGGAACTGCTGTATCAGTACTTAGGCAGAGACGTCCACCCTTGGCTAATCGATCACACAGCAAGGTGATGTGCTTCTTCAACTGGCTTGTGTCTTTGGGTATGCCCAGCTGGCTGCTGAGGTTCAAAGCTTGTTCCTTGGAACTCTTCGACAGGCAGGTCTTCAAGAGGTGAGAAAGAGCAGCATCCACCGTTTCTTCCCAGCCCTGGATGCAAAAGCCAATTTGGAATTTATGCAAAGATGACAAATGAGCAAAGTAGGCACTTTACCATGAACCAGGTTATAAGATTATGAGTGTTTAGGTCCCAGTGCTGGGAACCAGTCTGGTTTTAAATTCTAGCTCTGTCTGCTGTCTGAGCATGTTATTTAATTCCTCTTAGCCTCATCCTCATCTACAAATGAGGCTACTAATAATCTGTACCTCCACGGTCTGGGAGTGATTAAATGAGATGGTACACGAGCAGCTGTTAGCCCCGCCACACATGATAATCATCATTATCTCA
The DNA here is from genome assembly GCA_006410675.1 of Oreotragus oreotragus. NCBI lineage: Eukaryota > Metazoa > Chordata > Mammalia > Artiodactyla > Bovidae > Oreotragus > Oreotragus oreotragus. The sequence continues at coordinate 473,851 of SJYX01010100.1, read as the reverse complement.
GGTATCGCTACGCTTGATGGTCCAGAGGCGAAGCCTAGGATTACGGTTCACTTTGTTGCTGAAGGAGAAACAGTCAAGACAGGAGCAGACTGGGGGAGACTGGAGAGGAAGCCCTGGTGTGTCTCTCAGGACTGGTTCCACAGTCCTGGAGCTGCAGGCGGAAACTAGAGGAGCTTTGTCAAGAGGGACTTTGGGAGGTGCAAGCCTATCCAGTCCCACTTCCCTGCCAAGGTGACAAAAAGTGACACGGAATGAGGCAGTGAGCCATTTATCCGTCTTGGCTGGTGACAGTGTGGCCGTGATACAGTGAAGACTGTGAGGAGGGCAGGGTCACCTCAGTACCCTACAGGCTGGAATTCCAGGGCTGTCACCGGCAGACAGGGACCGTGGTGCCATCACAAAGGACTGGCAGGAGGAGGCACCACACTCAGGTGGGTTCAGATAACGGCAGGTGGGGAGCCTTGAACAGATAACAACAGGTGAGGAGGCTTGAAGAAGGGCAGCTTATGCTCTCCCACTGGACATGCCCAGAGATAACTGGGTGTGATTTTCAGGGGTTCCAGAGGTCCTAAGCATCAAAAATGAGTGAAATCTGGGTATTACTACCAATGATTGCATTTGTATCCAGCGGCCAGTGAGACCTAGGGCACCACAGACTTGACACAGTGGAATTATAAAGGATGACAGTGAATGACTATCCTCATAGAATTCTGCTGAACAGTCCAAGGCCCTCACCTAAGGGATGAGAAACCTGAGACTCGGAGAGGAGTCCCTGGATGAATTGACTGCTGGTAAATCACTGCAAATGGTGACTGCAGCCATGAAATTAAAAGACGCTTACTCCTTGGAAGGAAAGTTATGACCAACCTAGATAGCATATTATGAAGCAGAGACATTACTTTGCCAACAAAGGTCTATCTAGTCAAGGCTATGGTTTTTCCAGTGGTCATGTATGGATGTGAGAGTTGGACTGTGAAGAAACCTGAGCGCCGAAAAATTGATGCTTCTGAACTGTGGTGTTGGAAAAGACTCTTGAGAGTCCCTTGGACTGCAGGAGATCCAACCAGTCCATCCTAAAGGAGATCAACCCTGGGTGTTCTTTGGAGGGAATGATGCTAAAGCTGAAACTCCAGTACTTTGACCACCTCATGCGAAGAGTTGACTCATTGGAAAAGACTCTGATGCTGGGAGGGATTGGGGGCAGGAGGAGAAGGGGACAACAGAGGATGAGATGGCTAGATGGTATCACCGACTCGATGGACAAGAGCTTGGGTGAACTCCGGAAGTTGGTGATGGACAGGGAGGCCTGGCGTGCTGCGATTCATGGGGTCACAAAGAGCTGGACACGACTGAGCAACTGAACTGAACCGCTCCATCCTCAACCTTATCAGCTAAGCCACCTTTCAAATATATAAATTGGATTACATTATTTCTAAACTTCAACTCCTAAAGCCAAATGCTCAGTTTAGCATACAAAGCACTTTCTGCTCCACCTCTTGCTCCATTTTATTCTCTCCCTGTCTACCTGCACCCACACTCTCACCTTGGCCTCTCCACAGGCGTGATCCTCCTGTTGCAATGCCTAATCGCCACTCTTTCTTGCCAACTCCTACTTACAATTCAGGTCAGGCACCACTATCTAAGCATCACATTTGTGGGCCCTCTCTGGGACTCTGAGACTGGACACACCCAGTTCATCACCCTGGGAGCACTCCTAACCCTATGCTGTGGCCACTGTCAGCATTCTGGTTCTCCAGTGCCTGGAGATGTCTGCACCCCTAGCACTATGCTTGGTCAAGTAATGTTTCTGCTAGACGGAGACACAGAGAGATGGTGAGAGATGGTAGACTAGGATCGCAGATTTGGGAGGACTCTGGAGATCTTTAATCCAGTCTCATGGGATGCTTCGTGGAATAAAACAGAAACCATGTGCCTAGGTATGGCTGTCCCCAAGATACAAAATTATCACTTTTTGGGACAGTGTACTCCTTTCAGGGACACGTGAAACCAGCAGAAAGTTATTCCTAAAGTGGAGCCCAAATCTGCCCCATTGGCCCTTATTCTACCCTCCAGAGCCGTGCAGAATAAATCTAACCTCTCTTCTACATGACAACCCTTTATATCTAAGAAGACAGCAATTCTGTACTCTCTCCTCCAGAATAAACATCCCCAGTTCCTCCAGCTCTTCCTTATATAAACACGGTTTCAAGTATTCTCTCCATCCTGACCACTTGTCTTTGAATGAGCTCCAATTTTAAACACTTAAACATTTATACAGCTAACTAGAGAACCCCAAACTGACCCCAAGACAGCAGGCAGGGGATGGGGATTCAGGGTCGGTAGAGTCACCCCCCCACCTCACTGTTTACTGGGAATTCTCCCTGCCAGCCAGGCCTCTGGTTGCCTCTGCTTTCTTGGCAACCACACCACACTCTTGATTCACACAAGCAAATACAATTAAGCTCCAGGCCTTTCCCACACTCACCACATATCTTCCTTTTAGGCTTAAGCAGTTCGTTCTTTAGACCAAAGTGCAGATTCTCTATATATCCACTAAAGAACTTCCCACTGATTGCCAACATCAGGATTTTTCACTCTATTGACCCAGTATAGATGCCACCAGGCAAAGAAGGAAACACATTAATTATTTTTAAATGAGATGTCAAAGGCTATAACAATAACTTCCTACTCCAAACCACTAAAGAATAATAAAACACCAGTTGCTACAAAGACATCTCTATACAACTATCAAAATCTAAATCAGATCAATATTTAAAATTGAATTTGTATTTCAATAATAATGGGGATGAAAATTAAGACAAAACAGTAACCCAAATGTCATTGTAGAGGACATATTTCCAAGTTGTTTTTGATGCCATCAATGATGACCTCTGGAGTATAAGGAAAGATCCTTTGAATATAATTTGGCATTTATGTACTCTGTGGTCATTTCAGCATTAAAACAGTTCCTACTATTTTATAGACTATTCATCTAAGCTAACTATTGTTTTCATAAGTAGGTTACAGTAGCAAATTAGATAATTTAAGTAGATATGGCATTTAGTTAATATAGCGGTACTACAGAATTTTCTTTTCTACTGCCAACTTGCAGATCAAGTAAAAAAACCATGTCACGGTTAGGTATTTGGCATGGATATTTCTTTAATATAATTAGGCATGATGCCAAAACTTCAAAAAGATTGCTACTGAAATACAGGGTTATTATTTGGAGAACCCAAATTTCTGCTGCTGCTGCTGCTGCTACGTCGCTTCAGTCGTGTCCGACTCTGTGTGACCCCATAGACGGCAGCCCACCAGGCTCCCCTGTCCTTGGGATTCTCCAAGCAAGAACACTGGAGTAGGTTGCCATTTCCTTCTCCAATGCATGAAAGTGAAAAGTGAAAGTGAAGTCACTCAGCCATGTCCAACTCTTAGCGATCCCATGGACTGCAGCCTACCAGGCTCCTCCATCCATGGGATTTTCCAGGCAAGAGTACTGGAGTGGGGTGCCATTGCCTTCTACGGCCCAAATTGCTACATAAACTCAAATATAATAATAAAAAGGAATGTTTATGAGACAAAAGAAGAGCTTTAAAAATGCAATGTGATAATCTACTGATCAAACACATAGCCTACTTACCTAATAAAATGTGAAACAAAACCATGTGGAAATCTAGAATCTCAAGTACAAAAAGTTCCTTAAAGGTAAGCTATTTTAACCACCTTTTTGGTGTTTGAATCCATCACCTTTATTTAGATCCTTTAAATTGATAGGTCCAATATTCAGTTTTAATGTCTAAACACACATACACAAACACACACACACACAACCCACATGCACATACCTGATCTTTATCCTCTAACGTTGAACATCAGTTGTGCTAATAATTAAACACCAATTGATGTTCATCGATTGCCCTCTCCTAATTGTGAGAGTGAAAGAAAATCTTAATTTTGGTAAAATAGCACTAAAAACATCTGGAAGGGATGAAACTACTAAGCAAGCACTCTTCAGTAATAATTGATATGATTTTAGTTCTCAAATCCACAGCCTAACTCTTAAATCCCAGTTTAGCTATGTACGGCTTTTGGAAAACAATAGTAGGTGGGAAGTTAAATAAAGATATAAAAGTGTGAACAAATCAATAAATAAATTTAAAATACTTGCTGTTCTGTTTTATCTTCTCCACAGCCCTTGTCAGCATTACAAATTAATTTATTTACTGGGTTTTTTTGTGCTTACTGTATCTAGTCTAGAACTGATCATTGGAGTTTTCCTTTGTTCTCAAGCTCTAGACTCTATCCCATGTGGTAACCAGACTTTTGTCTTAGTCCTTCTACCTGAGCCCCTACGTTGGGAGCCTGCTTGAAAGGCCCCTCCTTAATGGGCTGGGCTGCCTTGCTCCTGCCAAATCCCTCCCAAGGAACCAGCCCTATGGCTGTAGCCCTGCTGCTTGACTTCAATGCCAAGTTGCCTGCTGCCTGCATCCCCCAGACTGAGAGGCTGCTCCCTCAGTCGTCTGCTTTTGTGTTCCACCTGCCTGTGTGGAGGCTCCTGTATGCCATGCTGGCCCCACATGCCTCTGGGTACCAGTGGGATGTCCCATTTCCATGGTCTCTGTTATCCTCTTCCTGACTGAAGACAACTGAGCTATGACTTCTATGATCCAGAGACCAGACAGCCATGGCTGAGTTTCTGACGTCTCTGCCCTACCTGTCCTGCTGGTCTCCAGTGGTCACGATGCCTAAATGCCAGTATAAGCAAGTGGCTTTTCAGAAAGAATAAGAAGCAGAAAGTTTGACCAAGTTTGTAAAGTGTATTTCCCAGGGTATCAACTAAAGTAACCAAAAAAAAAAAAAACCTAAAAGAGTTTTCTCATGTCACCTACAAATTAAAACAACCAAGTTGAAGATAACTGCCCCTTGGCTTCTGGGTTTTGACTTAACTCATTCACCTCAACTGCCTCTTCACTTTGATAAATCACTTAATCTCTGTAGGCTATGTGTGCGTGCGTGTGCGCGCATGCACGCACTCAATCACTCCATCAGGTCTGACTCTCTGTGACCCCATGGACTGTAGCCTGCCAGGATTCCCCGTCCATGGAACTTTTCAGGCAAAAATACTGGAGCTGCCATTTCCTATTCTAGGGGATCCTTCTGACCCAGGGATCGAACCCATATCTCCTGTGTCTCCTGCATTGGACAGCGGATTCTTTACCACCACCTGGGAAGCCCAGGGTATATCAAGGTCTCCATAAAACAGGAATAACACTATTTGCCATGCCAATCTTACATGCATGATAAGGCACTCAAAATCTTGCTGCTGCTGCTACTGCTGCTAAGTCACTTCAGTCGTGTCCGACTCTGTGTGACCCCATAGACGGCAGCCCACCAGGCTCCGCCATCCCTGGGATTCTCCAGGCAAGAATACTGGAGTGGGTTGCCATTTCCTTCTCCAATAAATGAAAGAGAAAAGTGAAAGTGAAGTTGCTCAGTCTGTCCGACTGTTAGCGACCCCATGGGCTGCAGCCCACCAGGCTCCTCCGTCCATTGGATTTTCCAGGCAAGAGTACTGGGGTGGGGTGCCATTGCCTTCCCCCCTCAAAATTTTAAGCAGAAGATATTGTGGAATAAGCATATATACGCAATCCTACTTTTTAAAAAAATCAGAAAACACAAACACACCATTGGAACCCAATGTACGAAGCAACATCTTTAAACTTTTATTCAAACAAATTATAAACTGCAAACGTATGTTTATAATAGAAACACTACCATATCCGCAACTATAGTAGTATAGGGAAAAACCACAAAATGCCATGATAGCATTTATTACCAAATGTGCACATAAACTCTAAGTGAGAGAGGAAAGGTTTAAAAAAAAAAGAGAGAGGTCTGTGTAAATGAACAAATGGAGACTGTGTAGCCACAGTTAGGGTGCAGTTGAAAAGAGAACATTCTTAGAAATGGCCTATCTTATACATTACACATTTGAAGGTAAAATGATGACATCATATTTATTTATCTGAAAAAAAAAACTGTATCAAAGACAAATAGATTTCGTCTTGAATAGACGTAAAGAACTCACAATAAGTCTTTGGTACTTATGACTGATCTACAGAGCTTTACAGTTACTATTACTTTGTATTGTATTCTATCATGTTATAATTAGCCAAGGTAAGCTAAAAACCAATGATGTGAAATGTCATTGTAAAGCTAGGTACAAATTTAGTTATTTAGTTGCAAATTATATATTTGTAAGATGTAAGAATTTTTCAGGATTGATCTAGGTTCAGATTATTTCTGAAGAATAGATTTTATTCAGTGAATCTCCCTTCTTGCAAAGGAGGGCTTGAAATGTTGACCAATATACCTCTGAGAAGTAAAATAGCTCTTTGAAACTAAAACAAATAAAATAAAAAATTTAAAAATGAAACCAAGCTGGATGGCCTATGTAGCAGTTTAAGCTTTTTAAACCCATCGCTAATAAAATGAAACCCTCCCCAGCATCATCCTTTCTTATCTTAAACTGAAATGACTTGTTGGACTTAATGGAGTTCTCTAGTTCTTGGTGATGCTTCAAAAGCTGTAGAAATCTAACTCAGATTTTACCAAAAGTAGAACAAGGTGCCAGGCTTATCAACACAGTATTATGAAAAATAAAACACACTGCTTCCTATCAGGTGAAAATCTAAAACCTTTTTGACAAACAAAAGCTTAGCAAACTTCATGCAGTTTAGCAGCAATTCAGGCAGAAAGCACAAGGTTGCTTCAAACCAACCTACTCTGATCCTTTTCTAAGTTACATTTTGCTAAGAAATCTGCATTTGACCTATACTCTCATGCTGATCCTGAAGGTTTAGATAGGAGAAGGAACACAAAGTAGATTACCTGAATTATCATGAAACTTGATCCTGGATAGCCATATTCAATTTTAAAACAAAACATTCATGATGCTTCACCTAGACAAACATATTGACTAAGCATTCAAGTTTGCTTCAGGCAAAAGTTTCCAGTCACAAGTACTATTCTGAAATAACTTACAAAAATATTAAGACTGAAAAATAAAATTGATAATGAATATTCAGGGGGAACCTGCTTCTGGTGATGGTAAATTAGATCATGTGGGCCAATTATCCCACTGAGAATAACTAGAAAAAAATATATACAAAAAATCACCTCTTTGAAGGTATAGGGAAGATTAACAAGACAGTAGTTACCAGGTCAAGATCCAAGGAACAAGGGAGGCCCAGGAAAGTGAGTCCTGAATTTGTGGCTGCTTTCCCCTCTGAGGTCTTTAGTTACCTGGCCTAACATGTAGTGCTGGGTCCTTCAATTACTCACCACTTTAGGCGATGACTTATGCTTGCTTATGTATTTCCTTGTAGGAGGCAGCAAGGGTCATGAAAGTTAGAAGTCTGAAGACCTAGGCTAAACCTTTCCTTATAAGCTGTACGTCTCTGGGAAAGTTATTTTAGGTCTCAGTGTCTCCGTTTTCTCATCAGTTAAACAAATCAGAAAAGTAATTTCCTTTGCCAGGCACTTTTAGACTTAACGAGACATGTTTATCAATCGTGGGGAGGCTTCCCATAAAGTGTTAGTGGTAAAGAACTCATCTGCCAAAGAAGGAGACACAAGAGATGTGGTTCAATCCCTAAGTCAGGAAAATCCCCTGAAGTAGGAAATGGCAACCTGCTCCAGTATTCTTGCCTGAAAAATTCGAAGGACAGAGGAGCCTGGTAGGCTATAGTTCATGGGGCCACAGAGAATCAGACACGATTGGATGAATAAGCCCTGGCACCATTTATCAATTGTAGTTATTTAATTATTTAATTCCATGTTATTATTCTTACTTCTGGAAATACTCTCTAAAAGTTGATCTTGTGAATAATAATGACACTAGAAATAATAACAACAAAAGCAACAGCTGTTTAGGATCTCTTATGTACTAGAAAGTATGCTAAGAAATTTATAAACATTATTTGTACTAATAAATATTTATCCCATGAAGTTGGTGCTGTAACTTTCAACTAAGGTGCTAGATATAAAGTACTTTACAGAAAAAAGTTTATCATAAATAACACAATTATTAAAAGTAAGAACTGTAATGGGATCCAGGACCACATGGCTCTAAATCCCATGTTCTTGGCTACTTGGCGAGAACTTTTTTTCCCATTTCATCGTGTGTGTCTTTCAGTCTATTGTCATCAAGTCACTTTAGGCAGAAAATATCATATGAGGTCTTCCCCTAGAAAATTTATGGTCACAAAATTTGTATCAGCTTCTTAATCCAAATAAATAATCTATGTATAATTAAATAAGATTTTAATGCACAATCAAAAAGCACTATGATTTGTGCCAGTTTGTATGGGTCAAACTTTTAGAAGAGTCTACCAAAGTCTACCTCTTACCTGCCTAGACTACTATAACTGACATATAGGAACTGCCTTGGGACACCAAATCCCCTGAAAACATAACAATGGTCAAACTTGACTTTGATGAGTCTGAGTTATCGATGCTCAATCCAGGGACTCATTATTGAGAATACTTGGAGAGGACATTTCTGTTTTGGAATCAAAAGACACATGAGGTCACAGACTCCCCAAATATCCCTATATCTGACAAAGTCCGAGAAAAATCTTATTGAAGTTAGGACAAGAGAAGAACCGTGTGAATAAACTGAAGGGGTCAACTTCTCCCTAATACACTATATTCTTAAAAAACTCAAAGAATAAGAAATAACCAAACTCAAGGGAAAAAGTCCTAAAATACATGAAACCACTGATTTAAGTGTAAAGCATTTTTCTCTAGAATTCTTTTCATTTTTCTTTCTTCCCTTTAATTAGCTTGGTTTTTAGGACCACTCCACCCAGAAGCTTCACTATTTTAAGATTTGCTTACCTACTTCTTTCTTGGGCAAAGCCACCGGTGGATCTGAGATAGCTATAGGAAAGTCCACCTACTAGAATTCTATTTCTATTTTCTTTCAAATAGAATTCAAATTTGAAGAAAAAAGTATAGAGAATGGGATCTGAAGTGATTGGCTGTATACCATTCAGTGTTTGTGTCATTTGTCACAGCAATCAAGCTAAGGTAACAGTAACATAGGGGGATTCCCAGGTGGCTCAGTGGTAAAAGTATTCACCTGCCAATGCAGGAGATGCAGGTTCCATCCCTGGGCTGGAAAGATCTCCTGGAGGAGGAAACTGCAACCCACTCCAGTATTCTTGCCTGGAGAATCCCATGGACAGAGGAGCCTGATGAGCTGGTTGCAAAGAGTCAGACATGACTGAGCTTGAGTGACTGATCACACACAGTAGTAACACAATAGCACAGACCTCAAATAGCAATTATTTATGAGATGGTATGCTTATCCCTAATTAGTGTGATCCTAATTTCAAATGTTTTGTCCATTTAATACAGCACTAGTTTAAGTCCATATAACCATTTATTTATTTCAAAAACATTTATTTAGAGTCCACTGATATAAGACGTCATACCAAACATTATGAAGTTAAAAAAAAAAAAGGTGAATCAGATATGGATCCTACCCTCAAGTGACAATTAAGAATGTATACAAAAATATGATGATGAAGAAAATGAAATGTGTTTAGAGGGAGGTACAGATAATGTGCTTTAAGAATGCTTTTCTTTTAGCCCCCTTCCTAGAATGATATCAAGAATTACCTGTCAGCAATAAAATTTAAGACAGGAAGATCTCTGTCTACATCATGAGATACCGTCCTATCAGTTTTGTGCAAAAATCAGTGATATTGTTGAGTTCATATTAGTGCTATGTGAAGCAAACAAGTAGACTAAATTTGTCAGCATTTTCTAATACAGAATGCAGAGTAGGTACACATAAAACAAAATAAAAATTACTATTATCCTTGTGTAAGTAGTCATATTGAAGAATAAAACTTCAGTATGATCACCTGGTCAAAAGTTCCCCCACTGAATCAGGTTTCACTTTTGTGAGGCTCCTCAGTTTGGGTTCATATAGCTGTTATTTTCCAGCTATATGACCTTGGGCATATTTCCTCATTTATAAATCGAAAGTAATAGTCATGAAGCAAAGATGTGGGTGCCAGTAGTATATCTGACAGCTGGTCCAAAAGGTGTCAGTGGGAAGTGAGAGGGAGAAGGTGGAGAAGGCAATAAACTGCTGGCTGTGAACAGGTACAGCCTTAGGTAGCTAGTGCAGTCCTCCCAGACTACTCGGAGGTGGTGTGGGACATACCTTGGATTTTCCCAACTGGAGGGATGAGGGAGCTGGGGTATTAATCTACCAACCCTATTAGTCATTTACCAAGCATGGTGGCTCCACAGGCTCTGCCAAACAGGGAGATTCCTCAGTCAGAAAAACTGCAGGTGCCCAGCAGGCAGAAGCTTTCAGTAACAGCAGAGGTAAAGAGGTATGAATGGAGTATGAACCGCATCTGTTACAGCCCCCTACTTCAAAGGGACAGAATGAGGATTAAATGTGGTAATGTAGGTAGAGTCCTTGGCCAGTGCATAGTACATAATAATGCTCAATAAGAGTTCATTTTCTTACATTTTTTTTTTAAGTTGAGGAGGCAGGCCTATCTCTTCTGTGTGTGTATGATTGTATATGTGTTATGTATTTAATTCCTCTCCTTTTTTTCTCTACAAAACAGGGATGTCTTCTAATTAGGGAAGTTTGAACTTCCCTAATGTGGTGCTGGAGAAGACTCTTGAGAGTCCCTTGGACTGCAAGGAGATCCAACCAGTCCATTCTGAAGGAGATCAGCCCTGGGTGTTCTTTGGAAGGACTGATGCAAAAGCTGAAACTCCAATACTTTGGCCACCTCGTGCGAAGAGTTGATAATGGGATCCAGGACCACATGGCTCTAAATCCCATGTTCTTGGCTACTTGGCGAGAACTTTTTTTCCCATTTCATCGTGTGTGTCTTTCAGTCTATTGTCATCAAGTCACTTTAGGCAGAAAATATCATATGAGGTCTTCCCCTAGAAAATTTATGGTCACAAAATTTGTATCAGCTTCTTAATCCAAATAAATAATCTATGTATAATTAAATAAGATTTTAATGCACAATCAAAAAGCACTATGATTTGTGCCAGTTTGTATGGGTCAAACTTTTAGAAGAGTCTACCAAAGTCTACCTCTTACCTGCCTAGACTACTATAACTGACATATAGGAACTGCCTTGGGACACCAAATCCCCTGAAAACATAACAATGGTCAAACTTGACTTTGATGAGTCTGAGTTATCGATGCTCAATCCAGGGACTCATTATTGAGAATACTTGGAGAGGACATTTCTGTTTTGGAATCAAAAGACACATGAGGTCACAGACTCCCCAAATATCCCTATATCTGACAAAGTCCGAGAAAAATCTTACTGAAGTTAGGACAAGGGAAGAACCGTGTGAATAAACTGAAGGGGTCAACTTCTCCCTAATACACTATATTCTTAAAAAACTCAAAGAATAAGAAATAACCAAACTCAAGGGAAAAAGTCCTAAAATACATGAAACCACTGATTTAAGTGTAAAGCATTTTTCTCTAGAATTCTTTTCATTTTTCTTTCTTCCCTTTAATTAGCTTGGTTTTTAGGACCACTCCACCCAGAAGCTTCACTATTTTAAGATTTGCTTACCTACTTCTTTCTTGGGCAAAGCCACCGGTGGATCTGAGATAGCTATAGGAAAGTCCACCTACTAGAATTCTATTTCTATTTTCTTTCAAATAGAATTCAAATTTGAAGAAAAAAGTATAGAGAATGGGATCTGAAGTGATTGGCTGTATACCATTCAGTGTTTGTGTCATTTGTCACAGCAATCAAGCTAAGGTAACAGTAACATAGGGGGATTCCCAGGTGGCTCAGTGGTAAAAGTATTCACCTGCCAATGCAGGAGATGCAGGTTCCATCCCTGGGCTGGAAAGATCTCCTGGAGGAGGAAACTGCAACCCACTCCAGTATTCTTGCCTGGAGAATCCCATGGACAGAGGAGCCTGATGAGCTGGTTGCAAAGAGTCAGACATGACTGAGCTTGAGTGACTGATCACACACAGTAGTAACACAATAGCACAGACCTCAAATAGCAATTATTTATGAGATGGTATGCTTATCCCTAATTAGTGTGATCCTAATTTCAAATGTTTTGTCCATTTAATACAGCACTAGTTTAAGTCCATATAACCATTTATTTATTTCAAAAACATTTATTTAGAGTCCACTGATATAAGACGTCATACCAAACATTATGAAGTTAAAAAAAAAAAAGGTGAATCAGATATGGATCCTACCCTCAAGTGACAATTAAGAATGTATACAAAAATATGATGATGAAGAAAATGAAATGTGTTTAGAGGGAGGTACAGATAATGTGCTTTAAGAATGCTTTTCTTTTAGCCCCCTTCCTAGAATGATATCAAGAATTACCTGTCAGCAATAAAATTTAAGACAGGAAGATCTCTGTCTACATCATGAGATACCGTCCTATCAGTTTTGTGCAAAAATCAGTGATATTGTTGAGTTCATATTAGTGCTATGTGAAGCAAACAAGTAGACTAAATTTGTCAGCATTTTCTAATACAGAATGCAGAGTAGGTACACATAAAACAAAATAAAAATTACTATTATCCTTGTGTAAGTAGTCATATTGAAGAATAAAACTTCAGTATGATCACCTGGTCAAAAGTTCCCCCACTGAATCAGGTTTCACTTTTGTGAGGCTCCTCAGTTTGGGTTCATATAGCTGTTATTTTCCAGCTATATGACCTTGGGCATATTTCCTCATTTATAAATCGAAAGTAATAGTCATGAAGCAAAGATGTGGGTGCCAGTAGTATATCTGACAGCTGGTCCAAAAGGTGTCAGTGGGAAGTGAGAGGGAGAAGGTGGAGAAGGCAATAAACTGCTGGCTGTGAACAGGTACAGCCTTAGGTAGCTAGTGCAGTCCTCCCAGACTACTCGGAGGTGGTGTGGGACATACCTTGGATTTTCCCAACTGGAGGGATGAGGGAGCTGGGGTATTAATCTACCAACCCTATTAGTCATTTACCAAGCATGGTGGCTCCACAGGCTCTGCCAAACAGGGAGATTCCTCAGTCAGAAAAACTGCAGGTGCCCAGCAGGCAGAAGCTTTCAGTAACAGCAGAGGTAAAGAGGTATGAATGGAGTATGAACCGCATCTGTTACAGCCCCCTACTTCAAAGGGACAGAATGAGGATTAAATGTGGTAATGTAGGTAGAGTCCTTGGCCAGTGCATAGTACATAATAATGCTCAATAAGAGTTCATTTTCTTACATTTTTTTTTTAAGTTGAGGAGGCAGGCCTATCTCTTCTGTGTGTGTATGATTGTATATGTGTTATGTATTTAATTCCTCTCCTTTTTTTCTCTACAAAACAGGGATGTCTTCTAATTAGGGAAGTTTGAACTTCCCTAATGTGGTGCTGGAGAAGACTCTTGAGAGTCCCTTGGACTGCAAGGAGATCCAACCAGTCCATTCTGAAGGAGATCAGCCCTGGGTGTTCTTTGGAAGGACTGATGCAAAAGCTGAAACTCCAATACTTTGGCCACCTCGTGCGAAGAGTTGACTCATTGGAAAAGACCCTGATGCTGGGAGGGATTGGGGGCAGGAGGAGAAGGGGTTGACAGAGGATGAGATGGCTGGTTGGTATCACCGACTCGATGGACATGAGTTTGAGTAAACTTCAGGAGTTGGTGATGGAGAGGGAGGCCTGGCGTGCTGCGATTCATGGGGTCGCAAAGAGTCGGACACAACTGAGTGACTGAACTGAACTGATTGGATTTATTTATAAGGTTGTTAAAAATTATATAAAGATGTTTATGACTTTGAATTTAGAACCAATGGGTTAGAAAACAACTAACCACTGCAGCTGACCACTGTCATTAAACCACAGAAACTAGATTACATAGGAAAGTGGAAAGTTTCACCATTTTAAATGCAGAGAGTGAAGCGCATTGCTGCTAACAACATCAGTGATTTCATCCGCATAGTCTCATTCACTGTGATGGGAGAGAAGACCAGTGTTTCTGCAGTCCTCATAAATGACAGATCACTGAAATTAAAACTTACCTCATAACCATTCTACCAGAATAAGAAGGCGAGCAACCTCAATTAGTCAACCTTCATTACGTCTCAGTTTCTTTGTGGCTTTCTTTTCAAAAAGCAACAACTGGTAAGATTTTTCCTATTTATATGGAATGTACTTCTGGTCAAGGGTATCTGCTCCAAGATGGAACACCAAGGCATTGCCCTTTTCTATAACTTCCTGTCCCCAGTCCAAGTGAAGTGAGTGAGTGAAGTCGCTCAGTCGTGTCCGACTCTTTGCGACCCCATGGACTATAGCCCACCAGGTTCCTCCATCCATGGGATTCTCCAGGCATGAATACTGGAGTGGGTTGCCATTTCCTTCTCCAGGGAATCTTCCTGACCCAGGGATCGAACCCAGGTCTTCCACATTGCAAGCAGACGCTTTAACCTCTGAGCCACCAGGGAGCTCCCCAGTCCAAACTATTCACAAATTCCCAGTTGGTAAAAAATAACTCTAAGTCTTTTACTCTGTGCTTACAATTATGTTCTATCAATTCTAGGGCATTGTTTTCATAGTTGAACATCTCTGAAACAGACTGTGTCAAACTCTATGGCATCTGAGAACTGCTGGCTTCCAGGCACCAGTCCAGCTATTACTGTTAGTGCCTGGGCATGCACATTCTTTGTCTTAGTAGCTGTTCCTACTATGTCACTTCAACTGATGGATGTTTAATGGCCATACTTCCCTGTCAAACTGATTACCTTTTAAAATATCAAAATTATACCATGATTCATCATTGAACAAAAAAGCTGTGTGCACATAAAGGCATGGAAACAGAATAGTTGGAAGTATAAATTTGAAATTAGTGAAGCAAATATTCATGACAGAAGAATGACAGCAATTCCAGATGTTCTTGCAAAGCAAAAGCTACGTGCCTTCCAGGATATAAAATAAGAAGATAAAGAACCTAGAGCCTATTATACAGAGTGAAGTCAGAAAGAGAAAAACAAATATTGTCTATTAACACATACATATAGCTAGAAAAATGGTACTGATAACCTATTTGCAAGGAAGCAACAGAGACACAAATACAGAGAACAGAATTCTGGACACAGAAGGAGAAGGAGAGAGTGGGACAAACTGAGAGAGTAGCATTGACAATATGTGCATTACCGTGTATAAAACAGACAGCTAGTGGGAAGATTCTGTATAACACAGAGAGCTCAGCTCAGTGCTCCGTGACAACCTAGAGGGGTGGAATGGGAGACGGGCTGGGAGGGAGGTTCAAGAGGGAGGGGATACATGTATACTTACAGCTGATTCACGTTGCTGCATGGCAGAAACCAACACCACATTGTAAAGCAATTATCCTCCAATTAAAAATAAATTTAAAAGAAACCAAGAAAATACAGATAGGAGAAATGTATTAGGTTTTGTTACTGAGGTACCTGCATACAGATGACTATCCTGTGCCAGACAATACAACTAAAGTAAGAGAAATTGCCAAATCCCTGGGATAGATGTGGTCTGCTTAATTAATGTGTCACACAAGACTCTTGCTGGAGCAGTAAACATCAATTTGCCTAAAATTTCTTGGTAACTATGGACAGAGGCTGCTTAATTTGCACCAAAAATGTGATTCAACTGAAGGAAAAAAATGAAGCTTTGAGCTTAGTTCAAAAAGAACATTTTTAAAATGAATATCAAAGGCTCAGAAAAAAATCATGAAGGTAAGAGTGGCATACTCCTAAGGATGCACAAAATGCTGTTCATGTACACAGCACAATGCCACATGCAAAAACACGGAGGGCAATGACCTATCATTGAAAGGTGACTTAAGAGTATCAAACTTTGAATGTGAAGAAGTTTCAGGAATACCTTAACTAATTTATGTTGCTTTCCTCTTATTCAGGCTCGAGAGTAAGATGTGGTAGAACATATGTCTGCATGTGTGCATGCTAACTCGCTTCAGTCATGTCAGACTCTGTACGATCCTATGAGTCCTCCAGGCTCCTCTGTCCACAGGATTCTCCAGACATGAGTGGGTGGCCATGCCCTCCTCCAGGGGATCTTCCTGACCGAGGAATCGAACCCATGTCTCCCAAGTCTCCTGCATTGGCAGGTGGGTTCTTTACCACTAACACTACCTGGGAAGCTCAAAACATATGTCTAAGTAAGTCTAAAAGCTCTTTCAATAATTACCTAAAAAACTAAGTGATAAAAAATACTATGTCATAGTTTACTTGGCTGTGGTTTTTTCTAAGTGGCCCATAAAATAATACTGTCACTAACAATGGATGGCATCTTATTGCTGAAATAGTAGTAACAAGAGCTACTAATTCCTGGAGATTGTACATGCCCAGAACTACATTTGGCACTTAGATGTTCAAGCTGGTTTTAGAAAAGGCAGAGGAACCAGAGATCAAATTGCCAACATCTGCTGGATCATCAAAAAAGCAAGAGAGTTCCAGAAAAACATCTATTTCTGCTTTATTGACTATGCCAAAGCCTTTGACTGTGTGGATCACAATAAACTGTGGAAAACTCTGAAAGAGACGGGAATACCAGACCACCTGACCTGCTTCTTGAGAAACCTATATGCAGGTCAGGAAGCAACAGTTAGAACTGGACATGGAACAACAGACTGGTTCCAAATAGGAAAAGGAGTACGTCAAGGCTGTATATTGTCACCCTGCTTATTTAACTTATATGCAGAGTACATCATGAGAAACGCTGGACTGGAAGAAACACAAGCTGGAATCAAGATTGCCGGGAGAAATATCAATAACCTCAGATATGCTGATGACACCACCCTTATGGCAGAAAGTGAGGAGGAGCTAAAAAGCCTCTTGATGAAAGTGAAGGAGGAGAGCGAAAAAGTTGGCTTAAAGCTCAACATTCAGAAAACGAAGATCATGGCATCCGGTCCCATCACTTCATGGGAAATAGATGGGGAAACAGTGGAAACAGTGTCAGACTTTATTTTTTGGGGCTCCAAAATCACTGCAGATGGTGACTGCAGCCATGAAATTAAAAGACGCTTACTCCTTGGAAGAAAAGTTATGACCAACCTGGATAGTATATTCAAAAGCAGAGACATTACTTTGCCGACTAAGGTCCGCCTAGTCAAGGCTATGGTTTTTCCTGTGGTCATGTATGGATGTGAAAGTTGGACTGTGAAGAAAGCTGAGCGCCGAAGAATCGATGCTTTTGAACTGTGGTGTTGGAGAAGACTCTTGAGAGTCCCTTGGACTGCAAGGAGATCCAACCAGTCCATTCTGAAGGAGATCAACCCTGGGATTTCTTTGGAAGGAATGATGCTAAAGCTGAAACTCCAGTACTTTGGCCACCTCATGTGAAGAGTTGACTCATTGGAAAAGACTCTGATGCTGGGAGGGGTTGGGGGCAGGAGGAGAAGGGGACGACCGAGGATGAGATGGCTGGATGGCATCACTGACTCGATGGACGTGAGTCTGAGTGAACTCCGGGAGTTGGTGATGGATAGGGAGGCCTGGCGTGCTGCGATTCATGGGGCTGCAAAGAGTCGGACACGACTGAGCGACTGAACTGAACTGATACATTTCCTCAATTAGTCCTCCTATGAATCTTAAGAGGTTTATAAAGGGTGTCTTTAATACCTGCTCACCTTTGACAAGTAATTTCCAAATGAGTTCATATGTATAGTATTTTTTAAAATATGGTTTAGTAGTTTCTGTGGTAGCATTAATCAGAGCAGTAATAGCAGTAATGGTGGTGATGATGGTGGTGGTAGTATTAATAGTATATTCTGGTCCTCCAGTTGACATAGATAACTAAACATCAAAACCCTGAATCTAAAAATGATAGTGAAGACACCCAAAGGAGGCTCAGTATATGGTCTGGCTCACTGAGAAAAACAAGCAATGCAACTTGCTTACTCTGTGTATGAATCAGAATTTTGAGAGGTATTATTGAAGAAGAAATTCTTATTATATACATATTTTTATTCAATGTGTTTTTGAATTTTTATTGTGTTTCAGTAATGCATGAATAGTAGGCCATAGCCAACTCTAATAAAGGCCAGATTATGCAGTAAAGAAAATACATAGTAGAAAAAAGGATATACCTAAAACACAAAAAAGACATTTCACGTGTAACAGCTCTTCAGATGCTGGCATAGCCCTTCTCCCAACCTAACTGTGTGAAAGGCAGGGAGTCTCTGGTTCCAAGCACCTCAATACTGGCAGATTCCTCACTCAGCACAAACTGGGTTTTCCATCAAACTCTGGGTGTGCCTTCATAAGAAAGGCATTGGAGAGCCAAGGTCACTCGCTTTCTTGATGTCACGTTCTTCTGTATCCATTGCTTACTGGTTCAGAATGTTGTACTTTGGTTGCTAAATCATGTCCAACTCTTTCTGACCCCATAGACTGTAGTCCACCAAGCTCCTCTGTCTGTAGAGTTTTCCAGGCAAGAATACTGGAGTGGGTTGCCACTTCCTTCTCCAGGGGATCTTCCTGACCCAGGGATTGAACCCATGGCTCTTGTTGCATCTCCTGCATTTGCAGGAGGATTCTTTACTGCTGAACTACCAGGGAAGCCCTGTTCAGTGGGAATATAAAGTAAAACGTAAGGTGAAATCAAGTCTAGATGGCCACTCTCATCTCCCTTCCAAGCAGAATCAGTCTTTGAGATCTGGTCTCATTCACCAATGTACAGATAAGGAAATCAGTGCTTAGAGAGCTCCATAATTTATTTAATACCTGAGGATATCCAGTTAATTAAGTATTTGCTCTAAAAGGGATGTGATCGTCAGTATGACATAATATTCTATTCAACTGATAAACCACAGTTTGTACTTTCTAACTATTAGCATTTAGGTTGTTTTGGTATTTTACAATTATAAATGCAAACATTATGTCAGCAAATAGATTTTCCCTTACTACTTTCAGTGCATTAACTTAGATTGCTGCTAAGTCACTTCAGTCGTGTCCGACTCTGTGTGACCCCCTGGTGCCCAAATGTTGGATTAGTTTTACGGCCCACATTTTCCTAGAGGACTCTCTGGAAAGAAATATCAGAAATAGCTGTGTGTGTCTATTTCACTACATGTTAGTAGTATTTATTCCCAAATTTAGCTAAATTAATACAGGCGAAGTATATTTATCTAATATTATTTACACTTACATATATTCAACACTGGTGAAACTGAAAAACTTTATGTTCCTTCAATTAAAAAGAAAAATTTTATGTTAACTGATTTGAATTAAAGGATATGTCAATAAATATATGTGTAAATATTTATGTGTGGTGGTCTGGTTCAATCTACCCATATCTTTTACCATCTGTACAGGAAAGATCAAGTTTTTTCTTACAGAACCCCCCAAAATTTGAGGTTGCTTGCAAAGAAAGGGAGTAGTACAAAATGGAAATAGATTGCTTCCTTTAAAAAAAAACAAACAACTTTTAAAAAGCTACACAGTTGTTGGAGGACAACATGCAATTGTGTAAAACATTATTAAAGTAAATGAGGTATCAATCCCCAGATACTTATATCCAACTATATGATTAATTTAAGCTTTAATTCTGTGAGGAAACAAAAGAATCTGTCCTTATATTCATTAGAATACAAGACAAGCACACAGACAGTTTTAGAGTATACAGTGAGAGCTAAACTATGCCATAACCCAAGGGAAATTCACAAGAGAATGAAAGCCAGAATAAATAGGGAGGAAACAAAAATTGATCTGCCTTTTAAAGAGACTGGATAGAAGGGTAAAGAAAGGACACTATTTTAGGTGAAGAAAGAAAGCTCTATTAGCCCTGGCTTGATGGAAAGAAGTTGTGTAGCCATGGAAACTCAGTGTTCACAGAACGAAGTAGGGAAGCTGAGGAGTTGCAGAAAAAGAGTTTTTGAAAGAAGATAAAGTGGAGCCAAGTGACGGAAAATCCTGAATATCTGGCACTGGAATCCAAACTCAACCAGGGGCAAAGAGAGCCATGGAAAGTGTGTAAGCAGGTGTGTGACAGGAGAGCATGGTGCTGAGTCTTGCAGAGATGTGCAGGGCACACCAACGCAGAAACAGGGAAGAAAGGCTACTTCAAATGCCACCGCAGAAAGCCAGGTAGAATGGCAAGGATGCAAGCCAAGGGGCAGTTCTCAGAGACACTTCCAAATGAACAGTCGCAACAAGGTGGCTGACTAAACCCAGAGGTGCAGCTCTACGTGTGGTTACAGCACAGAGGGGACACCTGTTTTAGAGCAAAGAGTCACCAATTTTCATGGGTACATTTCTAAAAGAAGGCAATGTCCCAGAAATGGCAAAATCATCGCTTTGTAATTAGTACACTCAAGTTGGGTAGAGTAAAGATATATATATATATATATAAGTATTTTAAGGGCTTCCCAGGTGGCAAAGTGGTAAAGAATCTGCCTACCAGTGTAGGAGATGCAAGAGATGCAGGTTCTATCCCCAGGTTGGGAAGATCCTCTGGAGTAAGAAATGGCAACCCACTCCAGTATTCTCACCCAGAAAATTTCATGGACAGAGGAGCCTGGTGGGCTACAGTCCATGGGGTCACAAAGAGTCAGACACGACTGAACACACACACACACACACACACACTCACATATTTAAAGTAAATTAAACTTTCACTTTCACTCACTTTAAACTAATGTGACGACACTTCCAGCAGGAACCAAATTGGTAAGCATTATGAGGATGGTGATGATCATTACTGTCCTCATTGTGGTAGTAGGATTTTTACTTATTTTAAGTATTTATGTTTAAATATTGTATTTAAAATGAGGGCTTCCCTCATAGTTCAGTTAGTAAAGAATCTGCCTGCAATGCAGGAGACCCTGGTTCAGTTCCTGGGTCGGGAAAATCCACTGGAGAAGAAAAAGGCTACCCACTCCAGTATTCTGGCTTGGAGAATTCCATGGACAGGTTGCAAAGAGTCGGACACAACTGAGCCACTTTTACTTTCATATTTAATTCACATCTTATTTCACAAAGGATTTGAGGTGGCATACAGTGAAAGTGGAGCTTCAAATAATTTTTTGTTCAGTTACTTGGTCTCTATATTCTTAAATGCATGAATAATGTTAAATGTGTCCATGAAAGCACTGTTTCATATTTGATATACACAATGAAAGATTAAAAAATTATACATCACCATTTGTAAATGTATTCTCCTTGGCTCCTAATCTGATGTATTTCAACTATTTCAATGTTTAAAACAGCAGGCAGGTCATCAGAAAAGCTCTAAGATACATTATATTCAACTCTAGGGATGTCAACATAACATAACACCATTATATAACACCAGTTGCATCTAACTAGTAACAAGGCAGAGTATGCGGCCATTATGAACACAGAACTAATTCTTTCATGTTTATCTTGCTGGCTAAGATCATGGGAATTAGCAAAATATTTACTTTCTGCACTATATTCCCATAGACAGTTATCTTGTGATGATACTCGAGCAGTCATAAAGGCCGGCTTGATACTGACACCAGACTTCCTTCTTTTGTTTGCCTTTTAAGAAGGGGTCATTAATAATAGTAATGATTAGCCATCGCAGTCATCACTCAATCCAGACAGGAGGGACAATGGCCCTTACATCAAATCTGACCTGTGACGTAGAAGTCTTCAGGCCTTGTAAGTAAGTCTTGATAAGTCCCTCTGCACAATAGGATTTCCTATTATAAACATCTGTTTTCTCACATGAACCATGTTGAAAATGTTAAAAATAAGTTTCTCTTTCCATATCAGTTTGTACCAGGAATAATCAATCAAAAAGTAAGGCTCAAGGTCCAAATCTCCTTCCTTGACTGATGTAAATTTCCATCTTAACTTTCCCAGGGGATTTCAAACATCAGTACTAGGGAAGGTAACTATTAAGCCCTAAAGAACACAATAAAGCTTTTCTTTCTCAAACAGTAGATAACATCTACTACAGATATTAAAAGCACTTTGAAAGAAAAGAAAGTGTCAGGAAAGATGCTATGCAATATGCCAATATTCCTTCCATTTTTAGGATTGTACACAGTCAGGTCCCCAAACCAGTGCTCTGTTGCTCTTTTCATTAGAGCTTCTTCTGGAATCAGGTGGAACACAGGAACATTTAGAGCAGAAGTATGAGACAGCCATCTGGAAATGTGCTGCTCCTTCTTGTTTTCCTGCCATCTGCTGGACTTCATCTTATAAAATCTTAGTCGTCTAAGCTGTTTACTAGGAAAATGAGAAGCAGATTTATACAGAGATTAGGAAGGGCAAAAAGGATTCATCCACATACCAACTCCAAGTGATAGTAACTACCTGTGTGTATATTCAGTTACTCAGTCATGTCTGACACTTTGCAGCCCTTCGGACTGGAGCCTGCCAGGTTCCTTTGTCTATAGGATTTTCAGGCAAGAATACTGGAATGGGTTGCCATGTTCTCCTCCAGGGGATCTTCCAGACTCAGGGATTGAACTTGTGTCTCCTGCGTTGCAGGCAGATTCTCTGCTGGCTGCGCCACTGGGGAAGATTGTTACCTAGAATGCTGTGTTTAAAAAATTCTGAAAGCAGGTGTCAACTCAACAGGAAAGAGTTCACGATGATTATAACATCTATCAAGGCCATATGAAGGGGGTGTGGCAGCCCTTGTAGCAGATTCTTGCCTCTTCATTGTGCAAATGCACACATCTCCCCAGACGATTCTTGTTCCTAGGAGAATATCTGGTTATTGCGCATATGACCAGGCTGATTCCATAACACCAGAAATAAGGGCTGCTAATGCAAACACCATGGCATAACTATATGTCAGCGGTCTACCCTGCTTTCACCAATTTGCTAAAATGTGCTGAAGTTCTGAACTCAACTGGCCCTTTCTCTCTTAATTTCTCTCTTAATGACTGATAGTGCCATGCAACAGAAATCTCTGCCATGATGGAGATGTTCTAAGTCTACACTCTCCAGTGTTATAGCCACTCACCACATGTGGCTACTGAGAAACTGAAATACAGCTAGTGTGATTGAGAAACTGAAATTTTAACTTCATTATAATTTACTTAAATTTCTATTTAAATAGCTACATCTGATAAGTAGCTATCATGTTAGATAGCCAATGGCTGCACAGGGCTAGAAT
Organism: Oreotragus oreotragus; assembly: GCA_006410675.1. NCBI lineage: Eukaryota > Metazoa > Chordata > Mammalia > Artiodactyla > Bovidae > Oreotragus > Oreotragus oreotragus. The sequence goes on along the minus strand of SJYX01010100.1, from coordinate 450,688 downwards.
ATGCTTCACTGTAATGCTGAAGTAAATCCACAAAGGATGGGTACTAAGTCTATTTGGTTTCTCGAGGCAAGCTCAGTGCCTAGGACAGTACCTAAAACACAGCAGGTCTCAGTAACTATTCATTGAATGAATAAATGGATAATAAGTGGACTGGATATAAGATTTTTCCTCTTAAACCAATCCTGAGGTATGTCCAATTTTTCAACTTTTGGCTTCTAAGCAGCATCATGGGAGGGAAATGCGTGTAATATCACAATTAAACACTCTCTTAGACTCAAAGCAATAACACATTGACCTAAATAGAAATTGTATTTTCCATAGAGTTTCAAGTAGACAGAGTGTTGGTAGAGGATTTAAATTTAATTTGAGAATTCAAATATTCTGAAATATCTTCAGAAAAGTAAGAAAATAAATCATGTTAGAATTTCCCTAATAGGTACTCTGATAGAACATTATTTTAGGCAAAACATCTCCATCATCACAGGACGACAGAAGGGATAATAACATATTATTCAATCCACAGATGGAACTGAATTTAAGAACTCTTTTTGGAGACACCAAATAGAACATTTACTGTTTTGATTTTTTTAAGATATAGGGAGTACCCCTTCAAAAACACATTTGGCATATATAACTTTCAGCACCTTAAAAAATCATGTATAATAGTCTGCAACACCAGCATTTATTTGCCCCCCAAAAGTATTGAGAAGTGGAAAAAATGGATAAGTATTAAAAAAAGAGACAGATCAGAGAAAACAAAGATTAATTCTTTTCCAAAAGGGATGGTATTTTTTAACACTGATAATATAGTGCAAAGAACATTATTTTTCATTAGAAAGAATGATTCTAAATATTTTTGCTTTGTGAATCTGAGGCTATTAAGAAGAAAATATTCCAGAGCTGACTATGGCATTTGGCCTACCTTGTGACACATGTCATCTAAATGACAGTGCAACAAACCAGTACACAGTGCTATCTGAACTGTAAATAAAACATCTTCTGAGCACTTTCTCCTACCTCTCACACACTGTGGGGACATCTGATCTTGAACTGAGAGGCTCTTCTGAAAATGCTGCCCACATGTCTAAAGTTCTCCCCCTCATACATGTACTCTGCCCTCCAACCTCAACCAAACCATCTAAATTGCATTCAGATTTTTGTGGTATCATAATAACTTCAATATGGGATATATTTTCAACTTTCTGGTCAGAGACTCCTTTCTTCCCCACCTCACCCTCCTTCCAAGTTATTTCAGTTTGCATATTTCATTTTCACATCTCAGTGGGATACCCATCACATAACATTTATTTGTGAGGTCCAAAGGCATAACATGGGGGATTGTGAACTAGCATGTCAAAACCACATACGGCATGCATACGTCTTAAAGAACGAAAAAGGATTCCTTTTTTTTCTTGAGATATGCAAGCTGTCTCAACGGTATAAGTCCAAAGTGAATACCACAACCTAAGATGAAGAACATAACAAGCCGTACTAAAGTGTCTTTTTTGATTTATTCTTCTCCAAGTTATGTTTTTATCAAATGTCTTGTCTCATTAATGACTTCAACAGACATAACAAGTATACACACCTAATCTCACCAAATACAGAAGAAAGTTGAAATGTTTTGGAAGCTATGACAGCAGAGAATACAGAGACAGGGTAGAAAGTAGCTTTGAGAAGTCCATTCACCTGCCTCTGAGCAAATTTACATACTCCCAATAAATGCTGTGTTTAAAAATCTCTAGAGTCAGAAATACTACAGTCTCTCTCAAGACTCAGTTCCTACATTTGAGAATGTTTATTTCTAGGGAATTCTTCCTGGCCTAAGAGCCAGCTTCAGGAACAAGCAAGCTGTATAACTGCACAGGGCCTCACATTCAGTTTAACGCTTTGTTGCCACCATTTTGAAATTCTTAATAGTTTTATCTTTGAATTTGTGTTTTGTAAATGACGTCTGATGAGACAATGAAGTGTGTGAGAGAAGGGAGGATGTGTGTAATATGTATGCCTCCTTCCTCCTTTCCTCACTTCACGTGCAGCCCTCTAGCTCAGAATCCCCGTGGCCCCAGGATGAGTGGGAGTCTCAAGCTAAGCAGGAGGAAGGCCTGTTCCATCTAGGCTGATTAAATGAAGGAACTGACAGCCCTGAGAGGCTTTTCATTTGAACCAGAACTTGCATGGAATGAAAAAAGAGGCAATAGATTCAAAGAAACAGAAAGGACTAAGGAAACCCACTGGACTCCTGTTACTTCCCTATATTATTGAATCACTTACACTGAAACTGGTAACACAGAAAGAAAGGGCAGTAGAGTGACACAGAGCTCTTTCCTTCAGTCCTTCCTCACTCAACAGGAAGCTGAAGGAGGGAACGTTGGAAGATGTGCATAGGTTAAGAAGGGAAATAAAGAAGCTTAAGTTTTGTGCAGTGATTCTGTGGTTCTATAAAAGCGAAATACACATGCACACAAAAGCCACAAAATACAAATTGCATAATTGTGGTGATTCTTTAAATTTTTCTTTGTTTAGGACAACATAAGTAATTAACAAGCAAAAAATACCATGAGGAGAGAGAGAATGCAGAAACTAAAAGAAAACATGTTTTTAGTACCTGTTTAAACAGCACTTTAGCTTTTTTCCCTAGCTTCTTGAACAATGGATCTGCCTTTCATTTTACATTTAGCCCTGAACATTATGCAGCTGGCCCTGCCCTGCTTCGGGTTCGATCTACTGCATCTCTTCTGCCCAGTCACTCTTGTTGGTTTCACCCTCATGTCCATTCATTCACCTAACAAATATTGACTGCACTATGGTCAAGCTTTGTGCCAGGCACTAAGAACAGAAAAAATAAGTAAGACATAATTCCTTCCCTCAAGTGTAGCTGAGGAGACAAATCACCATGAAAGGGTAGTAATATCTACCTTGCCTGGCTTTGCTGCTGCGGCTGCTAAGTCACTTCAGTCGTGTCCGACTCTGTGTGACCCCATAGACGGCAGCCCACCAGGCTCCCCCGTCTCTGGGATTCTCCAGGCAAGAATACTGGAGTGGGTTGCCATTTCCTTCTCCAATGCATGAAAGAGAAAAGTGAAAGTGAAGTCGCTCAGTCTGTCCGACTGTTAGCGTCCCCATGTACTGCAGCCCACCAGGCT
>SJYX01010100.1:420786-447220 GCA_006410675.1 Oreotragus oreotragus | reverse complement strand
GCAGAGATTTAGATTAGTTAGGAAACTTGACCGGAAGGACTGTGCTGTTAAGCGGCAGAACCAGGATCTGAGGTCACTCAAGTCTTTTTGACTACTAAATCTGAGTTCATAAGTGATAGCGAGGGCTTTTCTGGTGGCTAAGTGGTAAACAATCCACCTGCCAATGCAGGAAACACAGATTTAATCCCTGGTCCAGGAAGATCCCACATGCAGAGCAACAACTAAGCTTGTATGCTACAACTCCTGAGCTTGTGTTCTAGGAACCACAACTTGAGCCCACTTGTGCAGCTACTGATTCCTAGACGCTGTAGAGCCTGCGCTCCGCAACAAGAGAAGCCGCCACAATGAGAAGCCCGCACGCTGCAACTAGAGAGTAGGCCCTGGTCCCCACACCTAGAGAAAGGTCTGTGCAGCAACAAAGACCCAGCACAGACAAAAATTAACAAAGAAATATTTTAAAGTGATAGTGATTGTTTTATTAATATAATGCTAACCATTCTATCTTTTTACTTTCTATTACTACAGTGTATATTTCTAGCTCCTCAAAGGCCTATTTTAGATGTAATTTTATCAACCTAAAAAAAATGGGAACGCTAATTTTCTTCTAATTTATTTTTACTACTTTGTTTAGAATATAAAATGTAACTTGATTTTTTTTTTCACTCTGACAATCCTTTGACCCAACTGGAGAAAATCAGACTCAACTGGCAAAGCTTGAGATTTTCAAAATCATGTTCACGACTTTGCTAAAATACAGTACATTAGCTAAAAACACGTCTTTGGAAGCAGAGAGACTTTGATACAAACTCCACTATCCTCTAGCATCAGAAAGCCTAAAATTTCCTGTATGTAAAATGGCGATGAAAACAATACCTTAACTATATTGTAGGTCCAAGTTTAAGATTAAATGAGATAATCCTTGTAAAATCTATTAAAAGAAAATGTGGGACCAAAATTTTAGTTTTAGTACTATTATCTTTAGTACCATGTTTTCACATGAGTTTAAAAATGGATATGAAATGACTTTTTTCTTGAAATGGTTTCCTCCATTTCAAAAAAAAAAAAATGTTCAAGGGTCTCTAATTTCCAAGAAGTATGTTATTTCATTGTAAATAAAAGCATGAAATAATGGCATCTGGTGGTCAGGTACCTCAATGGTTCAAGGCAACTAAGATATTCTATTTATATTATCCTTCATCAAAAACTCCAAATACATATGCCAATTGTCCCCCTTTTTGTTCTAAACTGCCTATTCACAGGATCAAGAATAAGAGAGTTTATAAATTACATATAAAGAACTACATATTTAAGAAAAGAACTTTACAAATGTAACAAAGTATCCCTGTCATTCAGCAAGGCTATCTCAGTTCTCTCTAACCCTAAAGTGACACTTACATTTAAGAACATAGAGCAAATTAAAATGGCTGAACTGTTTTCTCTGGCGGAAAAGGAAAGGATTAGCTAATCTGAAGGTTTACTGCCATCACTCTGGCGGTCAAATGACTATTTCCCTGGCTCCTAAGTGACTGAAGAACTTATTTAAAAAAAAAAAAAATAGACTGGATACCACATAAAAATGGACCATATACCTATTTTTTGAACAGCTCTAGAAAAAAAAAAAAAAAAGGCCTTTGACATTTTATTATGTTTTGAAGAAAAGGAAAACAGGATTTGGATAAAAACAAAACAAAACCAAGCTTTCATATGATACCTTAAAAAACACGATAGGCATGTGATCTCTTTCTAAAACCACAATCTTTCCAATAGTGCTGGCTGTTACCACTGCAGGCATGCGGGTCCTTACCAATTCCTGAGTGTCCTGCTGCAGTGGCAGAAATGCTGCTTCCAGAATAGCAATCTGGTCTGCACTGAGCTTCTGCCACAGCCCGATCAGCAGAATCACCAAATGGGTGGCACTTTTCAGCCTGATGAATGACTGGAACAGATTGTCTTGGTTTTCCTCTACTGCATCTGCTAGAGCGATTACCTGCAGAAATTACAAACTTCAGTTAGGGATAATTTCACAATTCTTGAGCCCTCAACAAATTACATTTGGCACACTCTTATTTTTCTTTAAAACAACTTGATGAACTTTGTCTTCCACAAACACCAGGTATGTTGAGTAATAAAAGTTATCATTCATCTTTCCCTTCCTTCTTTTAAAAAAGTACCTAAAGTAATTCCAAATCCATATGGCCAAGAGATGAAAACATCCATGAAATCATCTTAATGGGGACATTGTTCAGTGTCTACCTCAACATCAATTCACTTTCTACAGTGTATGATAATAGTACATGATAATATAAGAAGCCTCTAATACAGTTATTACAGTGTTTATTACTAGTGACTAAGACTGATCAATTTAAAAAATTCTTATCAGAGTAGCTGCATTTACCTTGGGATTTAAAATAATAACTTCATTTTACCCTTTTCAGAAAGTAACTGTCCTTCCTCTATTATTTTTTATGTTACATGCTCTTGGAATAGCCAATATTTCTTGATTATATTTTAAAAGTAGACAATTTTCAAACATTTGACCAGTTAAGCAATGTCATTTTTAACACAAATGTCAGGTACCAGCCCACGGGGATCTGAAAGAAAAAAAAAAAAAAAGTGTTCGGGGTGTGTTAGCTTTACAATGCCAAATCTACTTAGGATAAACTTGGCAGGAGTGGATAGAATTGGCTTTTTTTTCTTCTTCATCCTCTTGAATAATCCTGTGGAAAAAAGAACTAAAGTAACAATTGGATAGAATACTGAAGACTGCCCATTGGTGTTTTATTTTATTTTAATGTCTTGGTGAATTTTGTGCTCATTAAAAGTAACGAACTGACTGGCCCAGAGGCTCAAGTCGTCTGACAGCCCCCAGAACAGGAAGAGCGAAAGCCAAGGTATTGTGAGCTCCTTTCTACAAGTCCCCGTCAGCTCAAGGGACGAGAGCTCAGATGAGTTTCAGAAGTCTAATGTAGATGACCCATCTGGTGATAGTGCATGGCTTACTGACACTGGCCCAAAGGGCCTATCTTTAAAAAAATCATCATTCAGACAAACACAGTCTGCAGCTGTGTGGTCTCCCAAATTCCATGTAGGAGAAAGGCTAGAGGAGGACAGTCCTTAGAGCATCTGTGAGGCACTGGAAAAGAGATGTAGGTTAGAGACAGACAAAGCACCCTGAAGGCCCTTGCCTGACAAAGCCAGACAAACCAGGATTCTTTGCGACTTGGTTGAGGGCTTGCAGGAGTTATGAAAGGCAGTCACACATCACATTCAGCTCTCTAGAGAGCCCTGGGAGTTTGGACCAAGGTCAGCACTAACAATAAAGCACACTGCTTACTGGGTGCCTACTACTGTGCTACTTTTCATTGCCTTTTGAAAGTACATGATATTCTATAACCCATGAGGATCTTATAATTTGTTGGACAGAAAACATACATACACAACCAATTAGTGGAAAGAAGCATTCCGGCAATAACGTCCTAATTGTGCAGAACAGAAAGTAAGTGCGAAAGAAGCTAGCTAAGGGACAAATTACTGTGGGCTAGAGTTAATATCCCTGGGGACTCTTTAATTCAAACGAGGCTTGGAACTCATCCCTTCCCCATTACTTCAAGAAGTCCCTGCAAAGAGATGGAGAGGCCGCTTTCCCTAAACCAAAACACCTGGAGTCATCTGCTTCCCCTACCTTCACCATGATTACAATGAACTTCTGTCAGAGTCTAATTTATTTTTCTTCTTGTGAAGGTGAAGGTGAAGTTGCTCAGTCATGTCCGACTCTTTGCGACCCTGTGGACTGTAGCCTACCAGGCTCCTCCGTCCATGGGATTCTCCAGGCAAGAATACTGGAGTGGGTTGCCATTTCCTTCTCCAGGGGATCTTCCCGACCCAGGGATCGAACCCAGGTCTCCCGCATTGGAGGCAGACACTTTAACCTCTGAGCCACCAGGAATGGCACTAATGAAGCTTCATTGTGGGCGCCATCGTATCAATATTAGGATACAGATGCTGTCAATAAGTCCAAATCACACAAACACCTCCTGAGTGCCAGGCATGTGCAAGAATCTGCAGGAAGTGCTACAGGGAATTCAACAGCAACAGATAGAACTCCATCTTCAAAGAGTTTATAATGGAGAAAGGAAACTAAATCAGGTCAAGGAGGCAAACACTGACAACATAGAAAGGCCCAGTAGACTATTAAGGAGGAGAATGCCACTAATGTTATGATTATTACATTAACAACAATCCTTCCAATTAATTTAGCATGAGCTGTATGCCAAGCAACCTGCTCTATGCCACACAGGTTTCAGTGCCTTCAATCCTCACGTCTCCACTGAGACTTAGTTGGCAAGATCTCCATTTTATGGATGAGGCCCCTGAAGCTTGGAAGATGTAAGGAATGTGCCCAGTACTGTACAAAGGGTGTGCCTCCTGCGCCTGTGCTTAGAAGGGCTCCATGCTTGGTTTAAGTCCCTGCTGTCTCTGTCTTTAAATTCTTAACCATTTTATTTTTGAATTTGTGCTTTGTAAGTGAAGTCCATAGGATAATGGAGCATACACATGATCAGAGGAGATATGCTCACTGACTCAGAGAGTTAAATGCTCTTATATTTGCATTTTAAACTGCCATCGCACAATATACAGATTCCTTGTAAAATTCATGCTAACAATTTAAAATTTTAATTTTTCCTTACTTGGAATGACATTAAATAGAAACTCAAACACCACCAGAAGGTATGAGAGACCACTGAAGAAAGGAAAGATCTTTATATCTTAGTAGCTATTTTAACAGCACTGTCTTCTACCTTTTAACAAGGGCCCTGAATTTTCATTTTGCACTGAGAAGTACAAGTTAAGTAGCCAGTTTGACCATCATGTAGCAAATGAGAGACCTGCTTTCAAAGTTGGAGACTCTAAAGTCTGCATGAGATATGAAGCACCTTATAGCTTGGGAGAAGTGCCTACCAGTGAATGTGGAGGGCCTTGGGAAGCAAAAGACAGAAGAAGAATCAGGCACCACTGAACTGGGCTCAGCCAGCTCCTACAGGTTCGGGAGAAAGGACTGATTATTCAATTTTCAGGAATTTTGTGAGCCACGTGTTAAACATGGCCATTACTAAAAATTAAATTACAGAAACTTTAGTAAGTTACAGGAAAACAAAAGTAATAGTCAAAATGCATTACTTTCTGATTATTTTACTATTATCTAGGTCCTTGAGATTATTTATGTCAATTGCATTTGTATGCTGGAAACACTCAGCAATGGCAGGGGGTGGGGATTAGTGCCCATTTCTTCCCCACTCCATATTCAGTGACCTCACACTATAGAAGCTTGACATCAGCCTTGGTGGAAGTATTTACAACATGCAAATCAACAAATGTTATAAAGTTAGGCTTCCCACCCACCCTGCTCCTCGCAGACAGCCAGTTGTTAAATAGTTACTGGCATACCAGTGAGAAGATGTGCCTGAAATTTGTCCTCAAGAACAGCTATTGGATAAAAGTAAAGGAAACAACCTGAGCAAATGCATTAAAACACAAATGTAGAAGCTCTTTGTTTAGCAAGGAACACATACTCCAGTTTGGGAAGAGCATTTGATGAGATAAAAAAAGATCATCTGGGCAACAGTCGCGGAGGAAGCAAAATGTCAAGGTGAAGAGTGTGCAGGTACTGGGAAGCCACAAAGTATTCTGAGTGTGGGCATTATCTCATGAGACAGTGCACTAAGTAGCCACTGGATCATAGCAAACATTTAGGGCATTTGCTGGGACTTAAGTGAGGCTTTTATGCACGTTCCTTACTATCAAGGGAAAATTCTTACTAAGTGTAACAGCATGTCAGTTCGTGGACCCACCCAACTTGCTAAACACAGCTGTGGTGGAAGAATGACTTCTCAGTGAGACAGCAGCCCAAGCCACAGGATCTTTCCTGAGCAAGACCCAAAATACATCAATCCCAGAGAAGCATCGTTTCTCTACATTTCGGTCTCACTGGATATATTTCTGTGCCATTGTGGAAAGAGTCTGCTATCCCCAAATGGTCACAGAAATTGGAAAGAAATGGGATAAACAATTCCTTATGTAAATTACCCCCAAGGAAAATCTTCCTGACCTGCCGGCCAGCATGAAATACTAAACAGATCTCCATGTTCTCAATTTAGTCTTACACATAACAGCCAAGTTTACTTTGTGCTCCACAAGAGCCAAATGAATTTAGCAGAATTAACGTAGTAAAAGGGGATGGAAAAACTAGACCCACCAAGATTTAGATCTGTCTGACCAGGGCCTAGAGGATCTTGCAGCTCACCTGGAACTGAGAAATGAGGCCAACCAGCTGCTGGGGCTTACATTTGAGGGAGAGTGATTTTTCAGGACCCATCACTGGCTGTACAAGATGTGTGTTCCCTGGTGTTCGACAGAACTACAGAAAGGAAGGGGTTTAGGAAACAATGAACGCTAATGATTTCAAGTACAAGTGTTGATGGCCTTTGTTTTGCTTTTTCAAATTGACGGATTCCAAATAAAATGGAGACCCCAAAGGACATCTCTGTCCAACTGCCATATCAGTTGATGCCAAAGTAATGAGGCAGAGGTCCAGGAGCTGCTTGCAGGAAAACGCTCAACTCATAAAGTGAGTGTGAAATTAATCCCAAATACTTTTAGCTGCCAAGATAGGCTCTAAAATTGGTTACAGGAAAGCAGCAGCAGCAACAGCAGAGTAGACATGAATCATACTATGTGAACACAGACTTGTCCAATTTCTCCACCTAAACTTACCATCAAATCTGCCTCCAAATCTCATGTGTGGCATATAGAACCTCATTACACTGCTGTTTAGCTGTCATTTACTGAACCTCAATTGTGGGTCAGGCTAGTGCTGTTATACTCAGGTTATCATTTGGTCCTCATAACTACCCTCTGAGATCAAAATCACTGATGCCATCCCAGATGAGGAAACAGAAGCTTAGAGCTCTGATGAACTTAATACTGAGAGGAGCACACTGCCCGTGGTCATGAACCAGGGCAGGAAAGGCAGGGATATTAATCCTATCTTTGGATTCCCCGTTGAATGACCTTTTTTCTGCACTGGTACACAAAGGTATACAGTTGGCTCCACAAAATAATCCAGTGGGTTCTTATCCCGATAATCAAATAAAGACATGAGGAAAAACACTACTAATACATTGTAGCAGTAACAGTATGTGTGGGCTTCCCAGGTAGCACTAGCCGTAAAGAATTCACTTGCCCATGCAGGAGGCAGAGGTTCAATCCCTGGGCCAGGAAGATGCCCTGGAGAAGGGCATGGCAATGCACTCCAGTATTCTTGCCTGGAGAATCCCATGGACAGAGGAGCCCGGCAGGCTATAGTTCATAGGGCTGCAAAGAGTCAGACACAACTAAAGTGACTTAGCATACACATATGTGCTCTAGTTAGGATTTCCCATTATTGGGGCTTTTAAGGTAGGTTGAAATTGCCAGGTTGCCTTCTGCCCAAAGTTATAGTATAAAGGAAATCAGTTCACACAGTGTAAAGGATGGGAAGCTAACACAGTACGTTTTTTTCTCTTAACAAAGGGAATTTAATCATATTCCATATAACTCAAATTATGAAGACTTTAGAAAACAGCTATTTTCTAGGCCTGTTCCTTTAGGGAAGTTATTTTTAAAAAGGAATGATGGATTGATTTTCTATAAATCATATAGTACAATGTTTTCAGTAGTCTAAGCAAGTTGATGGTATGTAATAATAACTGTCAACATTGATTGAGGGTCTTCAGGAGCCAGGCACTGTGCTAAATCTCTTTACAGAGACTCTCTCATTTCACTCTCAGAACAGTTCTGTAGGGTAGATACTAATACTGCATGTGTGTGTGCTAAGTTGCTGCAGTCATGTCCGACTCTTTGTGACCATATGAACTGCAGTCCACCAGTCTCCTCTGTCCATGGGATTCTCCAGGCAAGAATACTGGAATGGGTTGCCATGCCCTCCTTCAGTGAATCTTCCTCACTCAGGGACTGAACTTGCCTGTCTTAAGTCTGCTGGATTGATAGGCAGGTCTTTTTTTTTTTTTTTACCACTAGCACTACCTATCCTTATTTAAAAAACTAAGGAGACAGAATTACAGAAAGGGTCAAGCAATTATTAAGTGAGGGAGCCAGAATTCACACCCAAGCAATCTGACCCAAGAAACATCACCAAGTCACATTGCCTGCATTAACTTTCTGCCTGCTCATCAATTGCATCATAGGCAATATGTGGAACAAATTCTATCAGAAGTTTCCCAGTGGGAGGTTTCAGCTTTGCTGGCCCTTCACTAACCTATACGAATTAAGATAGGCTTATTTTAATAAGAGGTCAGCATGGATGAACGAGTTAGGAAAACAGAGTTCCTATGATATGGATGAGTTTAAACATTCCCCAGGGCAGAATGCAATAGGCTATGCTGGAATAGACAATGGTCTGGGAGCCAAGAAGACAGGGCTTCTAGTCCTGGCTTCCCTACTAAACAGCTTAGGTCAGTGTTCAGTGTACTTCCCTTTCTGGGGCTCTAGTTTCATCACTTTTAAAACGTAGGGGTGGGAAATGTGATCTCTCACATCCATCATAGCTGTGTCGGATGCAAAAACTTTTAAATCACTTTTGGATAATTTATTTTGAACTAGCCATGCTTCTGCCCCCTTTATGGATTCACTTCTTCCCCTCTATTTGTACACATTCTGAGCTTCTCATTGAATGGTTGTTGATTTGCAGCTTTTATCTATAAAATGGAGTAGGAAATGGCAACCCACTCCAGTATTCTTGAACAGAAAATGATATGGACAAAGGAGCCTGGCCGTGGGACTGCAAAGAATTGGACATGACTGAGCAAAGTACACACACATCTATAAAATATCAGTAAGAATATTTTTCTTTGACTAATTCATAGGATTATGAGACTTAAATGAGGGAAGTAAAAAGATGAACAATACCAAGCATTGGCAAGGATGTGGAAAAACGGGAACCCTCATATCTTACTAGTGGGAGTATGATACAATCACCCTGGAAAGCAATTGGCAGTTCCTCAAAAATTAAACACTAAGTTACTCTATCACCTAGCAATGCCACTTCTAGGTTTATGCCCAAAAGAGCTGAAAATATATGTCCACTATTTGTTCACAAATATTTGTAGAAGCATTATTTATAATAGCCCAAAGAAAGAAACAAAACAGACGTCTATCAACTGATAAGTAAATAAATTAAATGTGGCATATCAGTATAATGGATTATTATTCAGGCATAAAAAGAAAAGGAGTATTTACACATGCTACTATATGGATAAATCTTAAAAATATGCTGAGTTTAAAAAGCCAGTCTTTTTTGTGTGTAACGATCTTACACTATTCATGTTGTATTATTCCACTTTTATGAAATGTCCAGAATGAGCAAATCTATAAACATAGTCAGCAGGTTGGTGATTGCTTAGGGCTGGGGGGTGGGAGGTAAACAGGAGGAAACGGCAAGCAACTGCTAATCGGTGAGGAGTTTCTTTTAGGGAGGATGAAAATGTCCTAAATAGACTGTGGTGACAGCTGTGTAACCCCTTGAATACGCTAAAAATCATTAAGTTGCCCACTTTAACTGGGCAAATTGTATATATGTAAAGTATATCTCAATAAACCTATTAAAAATAAAGAGTTAAAAGTACTATGAAAGCATAATTCATAAAAGGTATAAATTAACTAAAATAAAGGCATTTATTTAAGAAACAATTTTGATATATTAATGGATATAGTTTAATATATAAAGGATATATATTAATATACTTGATATATTAATGATATGTTAACATAACAATTTTGATTTATTAATGCAACTAGGGCTTAACAATATTCTAGATGACAGATGATCAGACGAACTTGGAGTCAATTAGAACTAAGCCTGAACGCTGGTAATGCTTGCTTACTAGCAATACAGCCTCAGGCTAGTTACTTTAACTCTCTCAGACTTAGTTTGCTCACCCATAAAATAACACTCCTGGTTACTATTTCTTAACATTTCCTACTGTTCAGGGCTTCTCTCAGTTTAATAACACCTGGTAAATTCTACTTTTACTGTAGATTAACAATGACATTGAGAAAGGAAGAACTTTCTCCTGGTACTTGAGGTCCGCTCCCAACTACCGCCACCTAAAGTGATGGGGGGCAGCTGGTCACTCTGCAGTGTTCCCTTGGCCCTCTCTGTATGTCACTCAATGGGACAGTGCTCATTCTGTGGCCAAGTTTAATCAAGTTTCAAACTATAACGTCATGAGACCCTGTTTCAATATATTACTACTAGCTACGTAAGTTACATGTATTAGATTCCCTTTTTGATTTCCAGAGCAATTCTATTAAAATACACACACACAGACACTCAACTTTGCCTGATACTTGTTGTCTAGAAATCCTCTGAGGCTTGTTAATCAGAGAGCTAAACATTGCTTGATTTTCCTTTGTATCTTACTGAAAATGCTAGAAAATTTGGTGATTTGAATAAAATGTTTAGGAAGTTACATTATGAGAAGGCAAAGAGAAAAAAAACTTAGATTTGGCCCAGAAAATTCCAGTATAAAAAAGAGCAAATGATAAATCTCCAACTTGCTTTCAATTTTCCAATACTCAGTACACAGTGGGTGTCCTGTAAATGCTGGTTGAACTGATGAACCTCAAAATCAGTCCACCTAAAAATCCAGCACAATTAGGAGCCATACTAAACTACCTCTTAAATCCTAGACACACTCAATCAGGCACTGTCAGGCTCCCAATTTGAACAGAATTCAAGTGATGTCACATGGAAACAACAGACCTACCTCAATATATCTGTCATCTGCTTAAAAAAACATCTCTCCAGTTCACCTTAGCCACAGCTGCCTAACGCCAAGCTACAGGCAGCGCTAATGACTGCCGAAATGAATTTATTCCTCACATGGCTGCCCTTTGCTTAGAAAGACATTCTAAATCTAGGAGAGACTTGGAAGTAGGCAAGAAATAGGGCATGCTTCCTACTCAACTGTTACTCATGGTGGCATTTGCTGTGGACTCCAACATGGCAGAGGCAGTAAGGGAGAAGAAAAAGTTTACCAGGTCTAAACTTATACTTTGGCTGAAAAGATCCAATTTGTACCCAAAAAGAATTATTCTTTTACCAAAAACAATGAAATAAGGTTCAAAATGAAGAGATGATTTAAATGCTAGACAAGCATACAGAAGTCTATGTACTAAACCTTTAACTAGATAAAAGAGAACTCTGGGTTTTTACTTTAGAGGCATAGCAAGAATCTAAAGCTTAGCTACTTTTTGCTACTATGTTATTTTGTATAAATAGGATGGGGGACTGGATTACATTCTATTGTACCTCACATGAAATAAAAACCTACGATTTCCCTATGACATGCATTTAGCTGAAACTTCTAAACCACGTCCAGGATTAGAATACATTTATAACCATGCTACCATTTTGGATAGCTATTAAAACAATGGAGAAAGTATATCCATTCAGTACAAAAACTTCAGTTGCACAAGTTATTTATTTTAATAAAAAGAGGCCTGTTAATTGCCTACATCACCTATACTTTGGAACAGCAAGCTATGATCTTTGTGACTCTTTGAAGCCATGATGCTTTTTCTGGTTTAGGATTATAATGTTCCTTCACACCAATCTACACTTGCAAATGCCTTGAGAATTCATATAAAACTGGTTTTAGAAAAGCAAATTATTCCTGAGAAATTTCTTTATACTACATTCTGTAGAACCACTCCCCTCCCCCGCTTTTTTTTCTTTTTTAATGATCTGCCCAGAAGAATATGAAAGGTAGACAGTGCTAGAATATAGACTTTGGCTGGGACTTTTAAAATACATACCACTGATACATAAAAATGTTAAATAAAAGAGACAATAAATCATTTATAAGTGACATAGAGACAAATTTTGCTATTTCTGCAAAGTTTTCTCAGCTAATAGACATGTAACTTAATCAGCTGAAGGGAAACTAATTCTAATGCTTGGCTTATATAATGCTGAAACTACAACTGATGTCAAACTTGATTACCGTTTGTACCACCTCCCTCTACACCAGGTGACCAAATTTTTACCCCTTTCCATAAAATTATCTACTTATAGCCAAGTGAAACCTCAATTTGAAAAACAATAATTAATGAACTCAAGTTGTAAAAAGAATGAATGCTCTCCAGACCACTCATTGAACAGATTGCTATTAAACCTGGAATCTATGGCTGGCAGTCAGAGCTCTGAAGAACGCCACAGTTATCACCGTCCAAAAACAACATCCACAAGGTCTGATCTGAACAGTTCCTAAGTTTAGAATGTTTCAGGCCACATTCTTAAGTGCAGACATGTCAGTAATTATGTAGCCACCCACACGGCCTTGAGTACCATCTCCAATGAGGGAAAATGATGGATAGATGAACAGTTGGCAGGTGTTGTAAGAGCATTCCTTAGGAAATGCTAGGACACATTAGTGAGTGTGATCAATTAAGACATGCTGATGATCCATCCAAAGGCAAAAAGAAAGACTGGAGACCCCAACAGTGCCAGTGATGCTACTGATCACTTCCTTGGTTCCAGAATTTGAGAAGTGAACATACATGTTCATGATAAAGTGAAACTATTGAGTTTTTTCTATGAATCTTCTTTAAAACATCTGCTTTTTCAAAGAGTCTATTTCTTTTGAACACCTGTGGATTTTAATTATGTTTGCTTTTTTTTTTTTTTTTAGATAAAACACACAATTATACCACCACAATCTGGTAGTACTTTAACAAGACATACAGACCTCTAGATGGCTCAAACAACATGGAAAAAAGACCAAAGGCAATGAAAGGAGCTGCCTGGTTTCATATGAAGTGAAACTAAGGTAAACTGTGGGCATGACTACAATCATAGGCTATGGGGACGTTAGAATTGCAAGGAAGATATGTTGTGCCTGACATCTACTGTTCTATAAACTCCTTCAGATCAGAGACTATTTTATGGTTTGCTGTACCCTTCCCAAGAGTGTGTCTATGGTTCATAGCAGGCACTCAATGCATGTTGGTTGTACTGAAGTAAATTTAAATGCCCAATATCTCAGTCACACAAGAGTGTCCATTAAGACGGCAATTTACAGGAATACTACCTTGGCAATGAAAGTCCATCCCTACGTAGGTGAGAAAAAAACAAAACTTACCATTTAAAAAAAGTTTTTATAGGCTTTGTTATTTACTGGGTCTACCACAGGTAATAAATAACTAGGCTCTGAATTCATGCCTTCTACACAATAGTTAATGTTATATTACAATAAATTGCTAAATTCGTTCAAGTCTTTGCTGCTCAATTTATGTGGTGAGTGTTATAAAGTCTGTAATTTAACTTTAAAATACAGCATCATAGACAAGGTCATGCGATGAGAGCATGTGAATCAGCTTAAGCTACACTCTAGGGCAGAGTTTCTCAACCTCCTCATTAGTGATATTTGGGGCCAGATGATTCTTTGATACAGGGAGCTGTCCTGGACACTGCTAGAAATTTGGTAGCATCATGGAGTCTATACATTAGATGTCAATAGCACGCTTCCTCTAGTCGTAACAAGCAAATATGTCTCCAGACATTGCCAAATGTCACCCTGAATGAGAACTGTGGCTCGAGTCTGGATTTGGACTCAAAATAATCGTCTCAATCAGAAGCAAAGCCCACCAGTCAGAGGGGTCTACCATGAACATTTAGGTTACTTGTGTCTCTAGAAACACTGCAGACTTTTAACTAACGTAAATGAATGTCAGAAATGAGTTTTGATTAGTGCAATCAGAGGTTTGATAATCAGCATTATGGATGCTAAATTAGATACGTTGACAAAANTATACTGTAGAACCACTCCCCTCCCCCGCTTTTTTTTCTTTTTTAATGATCTGCCCAGAAGAATATGAAAGGTAGACAGTGCTAGAATATAGACTTTGGCTGGGACTTTTAAAATACATACCACTGATACATAAAAATGTTAAATAAAAGAGACAATAAATCATTTATAAGTGACATAGAGACAAATTTTGCTATTTCTGCAAAGTTTTCTCAGCTAATAGACATGTAACTTAATCAGCTGAAGGGAAACTAATTCTAATGCTTGGCTTATATAATGCTAAAACTACAACTGATGTCAAACTTGATTACCGTTTGTACCACCTCCCTCTACACCAGGTGACCAAATTTTTACCCCTTTCCATAAAATTATCTACTTATAGCCAAGTGAAACCTCAATTTGAAAAACAATAATTAATGAACTCAAGTTGTAAAAAGAATGAATGCTCTCCAGACCACTCATTGAACAGATTGCTATTAAACCTGGAATCTATGGCTGGCAGTCAGAGCTCTGAAGAACGCCACAGTTATCACCGTCCAAAAACAACATCCACAAGGTCTGATCTGAACAGTTCCTAAGTTTAGAATGTTTCAGGCCACATTCTTACGTGCAGACATGTCAGTAATTATGTAGCCACCCACACGGCCTTGAGTACCATCTCCAATGAGGGAAAATGATGGATAGATGAACAGTTGGCAGGTGTTGTAAGAGCATTCCTTAGGAAATGCTAGGACACATTAGTGAGTGTGATCAATTAAGACATGCTGATGATCCATCCAAAGGCAAAAAGAAAGACTGGAGACCCCAACAGTGCCAGTGATGCTACTGATCACTTCCTTGGTTCCAGAATTTGAGAAGTGAACATACATGTTCATGATAAAGTGAAACTATTGAGTTTTTTCTATGAATCTTCTTTAAAACATCGGCTTTTTCAAAGAGTCTATTTCTTTTGAACACCTGTGGATTTTAATTATGTTTGCTTTTTTTTTTTTTTTTAGATAAAACACACAATTATACCACCACAATCTGGTAGTACTTTAAGAAGACATACAGACCTCTAGATGGCTCAAACAACATGGAAAAAAGACCAAAGGCAATGAAAGGAGCTGCCTGGTTTCATATGAAGTGAAACTAAGGTAAACTGTGGGCATGACTACAATCATAGGCTATGGGGACGTTAGAATTGCAAGGAAGATATGTTGTGCCTGACATCTACTGTTCTATAAACTCCTTCAGATCAGAGACTATTTTATGGTTTGCTGTACCCTTCCCAAGAGTGTGTCTATGGTTCATAGCAGGCACTCAATGCATGTTGGTTGTACTGAAGTAAATTTAAATGCCCAATATCTCAGTCACACAAGAGTGTCCATTAAGACGGCAATTTACAGGAATACTACCTTGGCAATGAAAGTCCATCCCTACGTAGGTGAGAAAAAAACAAAACTTACCATTTAAAAAAAGTTTTTATAGGCTTTGTTATTTACTGGGTCTACCACAGGTAATAAATAACTAGGCTCTGAATTCATGCCTTCTACACAATAGTTAATGTTATATTACAATAAATTGCTAAATTCGTTCAAGTCTTTACTGCTCAATTTATGTGGTGAGTGTTATAAAGTCTGTAATTTAACTTTAAAATACAGCATCATAGACAAGGTCATGCGATGAGAGCATGTGAATCAGCTTAAGCTACACTCTAGGGCAGAGTTTCTCAACCTCCTCATTAGTGATATTTGGGGCCAGATGATTCTTTGATACAGGGAGCTGTCCTGGACACTGCTAGAAATTTGGTAGCATCATGGAGTCTATACATTAGATGTCAATAGCACGCTTCCTCTAGTCGTAACAAGCAAATATGTCTCCAGACATTGCCAAATGTCACCCTGAATGAGAACTGTGGCTCGAGTCTGGATTTGGACTCAAAATAATCGTCTCAATCAGAAGCAAAGCCCACCAGTCAGAGGGGTCTACCATGAACATTTAGGTTACTGGTGTCTCTAGAAACACTGCAGACTTTTAACTAACGTAAATGAATGTCAGAAATGAGTTTTGATTAGTGCAATCAGAGGTTTGATAATCAGCATTATGGATGCTAAATTAGATACGTTGACAAAATGAATAGCATTTAAGGTAAGTAAATTAGCTTAATACTTTTACATTCATACTCTTCTTTCAGAAAAGGCAATGGCAACCCACTCCAGTATTCTTGCCTGGAAAATCCCATGGATGGAGGAGCCTGGTAGGCTGCAGTCCAGGGGGTCGCTACAAGTCGGACACAACTGAGCAACTTCACTTTCACTTTTCACTTTCACTTTTCACTTTCACGCACTAGAGAAGGAAATGGCAACCACTCCAGTGTTCTTGCCTGGAGAATCACAGGGACAGTGGAGCCTGGTGGGCTGCCATCTATGGGGTCGCACAGAGTCAGACATGACTGAAGCGACTTCGCAGCAGCAGCAGCATACTCTTCTTTGCATGAACAGAATATAGGAATCCAGGAAGACCCTGAAGGGATATGGTCCAAAGTCTTGAGCCTAAATGATCCTGTGTCTTGCCTTTGAAGCAGAAGATTTCTAGCTGTCTGATGGCCATTGTGAGGATAAATGGATCCTGCTTTGGATTACTGTCTTATCTGCCTCAAGTGAACCTTTCCAGGAAGGTGATATTCTACTATATAAAAAATACAAAGATGAGCCTTCCCCAAGCCTGCAAAATGAATGAATTATTCCATGCATTTAAAAGTTTATTTAATAAATATATTCATATGTGGTAAAATTTTATATGAGCTTACTCTCAGTATAATGAGGAAGAAAGGTTGTAGGGAAATAGCTCATTCTTGTTCATCTCAAGTATTCTGATGGCTCTAATTACTTACTGAAAAGAATTTAAGAGTTGTACATGACCAAACTGGCAAAGGTAGTGTGCAGTGTCAAGTCTGTGCTAAGTGATGGGGATATCTAGTATATGACTTAAGAGCTGCCTGCAAAGAACTGACAGTCCAGCAATAAAAATAAATATATTAATAAAAACAACAGCTGCTGCTTACTGAGTGTTCAGTATGTTCCAGGCACAAACCTGAGAACTCTATGTATATTATTCCTAAACCTTTCAATGACTCCTCTAGGTAATTATTATCTTTGACTGATGAAGGAAACAAGGTTCAGAGAAGTTAAATAATTTGTTCAAAGTCACAGAGCAGTTCCTATATTCAGCCAGGACTGTCTAAAACTTTCAAAGCCCAAGTATTTCTCAGCATATCACATCCTTAGACATGCACACGTGCACACACACACCATTCTATGCTAGATGTGTATTAGTTGCTCAGTCGTTTTCAACTCTGCGATGTCATGGACTGTAGCCTGCCACCAGGGATGATTATCAAGTTAATATGAGAAAAATCTATAAACGAGCTCCCCCCAACCAAGAGAGATGACTTTCTGAGGGTGAAGAGCCCACAGGTTCCTTTGTCCTTCTTTTAAACAAATCCACATTTGAATGTTTGAATGTTTTTGGCTCAGAAAAGCACTCATGATTCCTGAACATCACTCCTTGCTGTCTTCCATCTACATCCGTTACCTGCCTAACCCTGTACTCATTTGAGTTTGTGATCCCTGCAATAATCATGAACTTTAAAAAACAAGCAAACAAACACTTAGACAGGTATGGTAAAGTAGAAGTCAGCTGCATTACAAAAGACTGAATGTAGGCTCTGGTCCTGTCCCATCCCTCACCATAGTTTGACCCTAAGAGCGTCCCTTAATCTCTTTACACTTCAGTTTTCTCCTCTGTGAAAAAGAGGCACTTGCTGTAGAGAAGAAATAAGCTAGAACATAAATGTGTTTGTCATGACACCTGGCACACAGTTAGCACTCAACAGAGCTGAAGCAGCACTATTATTATTGTTCAGTGTTCCCTGACTAAACATCTGACCAACATATTTTTATTAAAACAAAACAGAGGTCCCGCTAAGTCCAACACATACTTTTTGTTTCTTCTAAGTAGTTGAAATAGACTATACAAGGAAGATATTATCTGCCAAGACAGGTATGCGTTACAAGCTAGTTTTAAAGCATAATTCACTTTCTAGTTTATTTAACTAAACCAAACAAGTGTCAGAGTTTAAGTCAGAGTCCCTCAAGTAGAATCCATTTACCGGAAATCTGAACCCATTTTCAGAGAATAACAAGAGAAAACGATTATCATCACACCAGTAACTGATTCACACAGACACTTTTTGCCTAAATTTTTGGAATTAATATCCAAAAATGTGATAATGAGATGATTACAGGTTAAATAACAAATATCACACCAAGTCATCCAGCCAAGAAACTTTTAATCTGGGGATAGAATGCCATCTTGGCACTTTAGAGGAATGCATGAGTGATGGGAGAGACTGCAGTTTAGCTTGAGAACCCTAGGGAAATAGCTCTTTGTTTCAGTTCTCTATTGTTCTATCCAACAGCCACCATTTTAAGTCTACTAAGGACACCAAAGAAAAGTTAGGTTTAACAATCTTTAGAAAAATTATGATTTGATGATTAAAAATAATTTTATTAAAGATTAAATACATTATTGGGAAACTTCTCACCATCAAACTTCTAGGATGACAGAAATCCATTCTGAGAAGTTGACCAGTCACATTTTACTTTACCTATATGCAGAATAGTTAGATTATTTCTCTGGTTTTATGACAGTTTTTGCGTAGGAACAATAGCAAGGTCTTGGTCATCAACACTACTTTGATCAGGTAGTGAATAATCAAGTTTTCCTTCTACTTACTGAAAAAAAAAATCTCAAAGTCAATTTCAGCAATAAAGAGTTAGAGTCAGATTCTTTTTAAAAAAATGAAGGATGTGGGTTGGGGCCAAAGCTCTAAACTGGTCTTATATTAGTTGACTCTTCTCTTAGTCAAATTTAATTCAAGAAGGGAAATCTTATCTAGAAATATCCACAAGGTCTTCCATGATGTTCTAGACCAAAGGTTTTTCAATAGTTTATCATTACGGGAATTTTAATTGTATTGATTGTATTGATCTAAAGATGTTTATCCTGAATGTTATAAGGTATCTCAGATACACTTACCACTCACATATATTATCAATCAGTAGTAATGTTCTGTGAAAAACCAAGCAAATTCCATTCCAAAATATGAAACTACTTATCTAGAGGTTCGATAAATTCCTTTCCTTTAATGAGAAATAAACCCTAAAATTAATAAGACCAATAGTAGAAGAATTTAGCAATTATAGAATCAAAATTGCAGCCTAGATCATAAGACCACAAAGTTCATTTGAGTTTTTTAAAAACTCCATATCCCAGATTATATATTCTTCAAGAACAAAGACTACATTCTTATTTAAAGTTCATGATGCTGTAAATATTCAATACATTCATCTGAATTCAACTGAATCGAATTTGAAAAGGCTTCAAAATCATCTAGTTTAAGCCCCTTATTTTATATATTATATATAAAGTGCTAAGGCCAGAGAGGTTCAGTGAGTTGACTAAAACCACACAGAAGGTCAGGATTACAACCAGGGCACGTTCATATCTTGCTTTTAAGGACTTTATCTACACTGTCTCATTAACTATTCACAACTGTCTCCCAAGTAAAGCAGGGCAAGCACCTACAAAAATGCAAAATGCCAAGGTCACACGGCAGGTTTAAAAGTGTGTTAAACTCAGAACTCTAAGCCTTAGCTTTTATTCTGAAGGCACAGAGGATTTAAAACATGCCACTATTAACCTGCAAGGAACAAGTTAGGAAGGGGAAGTGGACTTGGTCCAAGCTCTCAAAAAGATGGGATGGCACAAAAGGGAGAAACATAGATGCTGCATAACCAGAAATTGATATAAAGGCCACAGGTGGAGGAAGGAGGAAATGTTGAAGTTGGTAGTGGTAGGTCTCTCCATAAAACAGAATTATAGTCTGGCTTTGTTTGGATTTTCAATTTTCTCAGAAATTTAGTCATTTTCCTCACAGTCACAGTTTTATAATTTGTACTGTTGATTTCATGTATAGTTCACAGTCTATCACATCTCTGATATTGATGATTATTTTCCCTGTGATCACCAGGCAGTGATATTGGGACATTAAGGGGAGATGTTATCCTTATAGTAGAACTTGAGCCTCAACCCTAACCTTTTCTCATGTTGGGCATAAAGTGTCTCCTAATATGAATTGAGAACAAACCAATTCATAAAAAGCAGAGACCAAGACACAACACCTGGCTGTTCTGGCCAGAGTTACTGGGATGAAGGGGATAAAACTGTGGGCATGGGATGAAAAAGAAAAGGAAATGGCCCAGACCACTTCTTTTAGCAGCAAAAATCTGTCTAAAGATTGCTTGATGTGGAAGAAAGAAGACAGGCCTTTGACTTAACAGTTGGGATCCCAGTTTTGCCGTTTAATTCAAGTAAGTCATTCTATTTTTCTCGGCAATTCTCATTTTCCTAATGTAAAAGTAGCAAAGTAATAGTAACTTTCCTCACAGAGTTATTATAAGGGCCAATTAAAACAATGTATGTGCAAGTTTTTAGTAAACAGTGAGATAAAATATAAATATTACCCATCATTATACTAGAAGAATAAGGAACTTAACATCTCCAAATGTAGTTAATTAATATTCTCCAAACTAAGGCCTACTATTCAACTAATTTACAAGGAATGAATATAAAATCAGTAGCTTATCTGGGGAAAAAAATAGATGTGGGACAGATTACTGTTTAAGTAATGCGGATACCAATGAATTACAGTGAATCCTTTGCATCTGGCCTTAAAGAATACTATTTAAGAGTAAAGATTTGCCAGATTATACAGGAGTAGAGGAGACATTCAGTAGTCACAAGGTGAGGAGCAAAGGATTTTCAATACCAAAAAATTGTATAAAAGGTATATTTTCTTTCTATAACACTGGTATTAAATTTTAATATCTAAAATAAAATATAGTCATTCATTTGGGACATTCAAATGATGGAGACACGGGCTAAGAAACTACTCAACAAATCACAAACTCAATATTTATTCAATAAAAGACATTGCTAGCTAAGATAATGAATCATGTTTCCTTGGTTGGTGAGAGTCCCTGCGAGTATCAGCCCTGACCTCCAGCAACTGGAGAGAAGTAGAGAGGGAAAAAAAAGGCTTTTCCTGAGCATTCCTTTTTGCCTAAATGGCTACCACAGCTACCTCTAAAGAGGCAATGAGCTTGCTGTACAATGAGAGTAATTATTGGGGGGAAAAACTATAATCTTTTTCAGTATCTATCCAAACAACAATAAGAATAAGTTGGTTTCTAAGTTGGGTGAGGGAAGAATGGGACCTTTGTTCCGCAAACTTCATGATTCTGGAACAAACCTATGCCTTAAAATCCACTCATTCAAAAGTTAGGCAAGGATCCTTAAATATATAAAAACATGAAATCATGCAACATTGGAGGAGTTTATTCACTTTAAAGGAATGATTCTTAACAGAATCCTTTTTATGTTCAGCAACTCTCTAAGTGCCCTAAAAATAGAATTTGATTTAAACAAGTTTCATTTCTTCACAGGTTTTTCTCAGGAGCACTTCATGGCGCAGCTGAATGGGAGATTTTCTGATGGTGGCTCTCTCAATGCAGCACTTCCTTTCCCAGGGGCCCTCTCTGAGGCTGCCCCGACACATCCATCCAAGAGGAGATCATTTATAGCCCACTTGAATATTATGAATTTGAGGAGCTGTGACAGTACCTTTAAGATTGCTCCTGATTGTAAGCTAAAAAATGATTTAGCCTAGATGATTTAGACTGAGAGAAAAAAAATATTCTGTCCCAGACTCAACTTTGGCAGAGAGTCTTGAACTGCAAGGTTAAATTATGTCCCTAAATTTTGGAAAAGACAGAGATCACTTTGGTTGTTCCTCCGCCATACCCACACCCCTCCCCAAAAGAGCATAAAAAAGATTAATTTCTAAAGTTAGGAAACCAGGTTTCAACCCACCATTGTATGGTCATAAGAATTACATGAGTCATCAGGCACTGGATTCAGTCAATGAATGAATCCATCTTTTTTCCAATGGCTATCTCCACTGCAGCAACACACACTAAAGGTTCGTGTGTTTAGTTCCTGACACACTAAAGGTTGGAGAACCTAAACTAATCCTGTCAAAGAAAACTGGAGGTTACTCCAGGTAAGATATATGTGTCAGTGAAGGCATAGAGGTGACTCTTTTCATAGGCCAATGACACCATGTTTTCATAGACTAATGAAGACAGCCATGTTAAAAACGCAAAAGATGAAAGAAATTTCTAGAAAATTCAATTGATTCAGTTTATAGAAGGACATAATGAATCAAATCAGGTTTGCGTTTGCTGACTCCAAAGGTCAAAATGGATGCCCACCCAGTTTTTCTATCTTGGGCCAGATCGACAGAGAATGCAACTACTTCTCTTTATAGAATGTAAGGATTTTCTGCTCCAGGTCAAAGACCAGATTATTTTAAGACAATTTATCAAACATTTCAGTCTATGTTTAAGCTATTCCTCATTTGAAAATATAGGTATTTATTCTGCATTTAGAATTCATGACTAACTCAAGCTACAAGATTAAAATGTGTAACTTCCCCTTCCCTTGATTTCAATACAGAATCTGGCTTACTAAATCCACCTTTGATCAAATGACCAAATTGTGTCCATGCTTAGTCCTGTCTGACTCTTTGCAGCTCTTTGGACTTTGGACTGTAGCCCACCAGGATCCTCTGTCCATGGGATTACCCGGGTAAGATACTGGAGTGGGTTGCTATTTCCTTCTCCAGGGGATCTTCCTGACCCAGGGATCAAACCCATGTCTCTTGTGTCTCCTGCATTACAGGGGGATTTTTTTTACCCACTGAGCCATCAAGGAAGTTCCAATCCACATTTAAATAAGGATAAATAACATGCTTTTATCCAAAGGAAATGAATAAATGCCATTTCCACTCCAAAACAATCTAGAAACAAATGGTAAAATGTGTATGGCCCAAACAACAAGAGGGTTTTAACCTCTGAAAGCCACAGAAGCACTAATGCTTTAAATCCCAACATTTCTGCCAAAGTCTATAGAATTTGGAAAGATACAGGTTTAATACCATGTAATTTCAACTGAACTGGAAATAGTGTGGTTTCTACCATAGTTTCAGTAGACAAATTTAAGACTGACTAAGTCTTAAATTGAAAGAAACATTTTCTAAAATTAGTAATTAGAGGAGGGAAAAGACCAGTATAATTAGAAGCTCTAAAACTTATAACTAAACATAATATTATTTCCAGGATATCCCTTTTTGTCTCAATTATACAATTGTATTTTCTATTTTGAGTCATCCTTCATGGCATCTCATCTATGTCATCAGTTAAACTTTAAAAATAGGCCACCATGGCTTTGGGAAACACAGCTCTATTTTATCTGGATTTTTTTTAAAAATAAGAAAGTTACAACCAAAAGACCAATCATAATGGGGTATATAAGCATCAGTAATAGACTTTTTCCACCATCCAAGGCAACACAGAAGTCAACAGACAAGAAGAAGAACCCCCAACCCCAACCCACCAGCCACTCAGTAAGTATTGGAAGTTTTTCCGTTTCCCTAGCTCTTAATTTTTCAGTTTTTAAAATGAGGACAAATGATACATGCTCATTCTCTACAAGAAAATATGAGAATTGAGAAGACATTTGTTTTTCAAGAATGCTGAATTCTGTGATAGAAAAATCACAGCCTACTGCCAGCCTCTGCTTACTCCAACCTTTTCACCTGATCCAGTTCACTACTAGCTACTCCTCCAGGTGCTGCTTCACATATTTACATCATAATTCAAGGTATTGATATTAATAAGTCAAAATTCCAGTGAACAGTGTCCCAACCTGCAGGGTACATATCCCTCCCAACTTTGCTATCAACGATGCCAACTGGCTCAAAACCTCAACATCATATTTAACTCACAACTCCTCCTTGATCTACTTTATTAAGACCCCCAAGTACTTTAAATTTTGACTTCAAAACATCTCCCCATATTTATCTTCTCCTTCTATTCCAATCATCAATATCCTCCTCAAATCACCTCTAGGTTACTGAAACAGACCTCCACTAGAATGAAAAGGGGGCGGTTCACTCAGATTACACTACCTTGAGAGAGCCATTACTAATATTTTGAGAAACATCTTTGTAGACAATTCTTTCTGAGACTAGCTACACATGTATAGATATGTACACAAGTTTACAAGAATGGGCTCATATTTTAGATGTTTGTTTAATTAAATCAACATTATATAATAAATATCATACTAAATAATTTAATTTTTAAATATAAATTTCTGTATTTGTATTTCCGAACTGATCTATTCCTAGTCTTATTTTATAGAAAAAGAAATACATGTTGAAGTTATAGGTCTTGCCCTTGCTATGGAGTAATTTAATATTAACAATATTCAAATTCTTCCCAATCTTGCCAGTGTTTATCTTACTTAATCCCAGCTTTGTTACTTTCCTATATCAGCCTCTCCATCACAAACAATTTGGCCCATTTATCATATCTATCATTTTCCAGATTCCTTGAGGATTTCCACTAGCATACATTAACTTCTACCCATCCTTCTTACGTCCCCTCAAACGTGTGTACTTCCCTCACAACTAAACACAAGTCACCTTCGTTTAAACATTCACTATCCATTCATTCAACATATATTTACTCTGCATCTATCATGTCCCAGTACTAAAGATAAGAGTTGAACCATGTACACATCAGTCCTATCCCTAAGCAACAGCCAGGAAAGACAACTAACCACATAATAACACAACATGTGATAAACATTAGGCCAACATACATGACAGAGAACTTTGCGGTACCCATCAGAAAACCCGCCTCTGTGAAGCTTTGACAAGATATCCTGGTCCAGATGAATGGATAAGAAAGCTGTGGTACATATAGCATTGAAATATGTATATTATCATGTAAGAAATGAATTGCCAGTCTATGTTCAATGCAGGATGCAGGATGCTTGGGGCTGGTGTATGGGGATGATCTGGAGGGATGATGTGGGGTGGGAGGTGGGAGGGGGGGTCATGTTTGGGAGTTCGTGTAAAAAAATAAATAAAAACAAAAAAAAAAAAAAAAAAAGATATCCCGGTCCATGATGCTCCTTTCAGATCAGAATTCCTCTGCCACTTATTTATTCCCTATGCTACTTGCTTTGAAATTTAGCTTATGCTCTCTTATACTGTTATTTCGGAGAAGGCAATGGCACCCCACTCCAGTACTCTTGCCTGGAAAATGCCAAGAGGGAGGAGCCTGGTGGGCTGCAGTCCATGAGGTCGCTAAGAGTCGGACACGACAGAGCGACTTCGTTTTCACTTTTCACTTACAGGCATTGGAGAAGGAAATGGCAACCCACTCCAGTGTTCTCGCCTGGAGAATCCCAGGGATGGGGGAGCCTGGTAGGAGGCCATCTATGGGGTCACACAGAGTCGGACACGACTGAAGCAACTTAGCAACATACTGTTATTTAGCTCTGGGGTACAAGGGTCTTTCTCCATGTAAACAGTTAAGTTCCCTACAATGAAAGAACTTGCTTACCCTTCTTTTTTGTTCCTAGAAATTAGTACAGAGCCTTGAACAAAATAAGTAATAATGTATTGTTTTATTGTTTTTATTGTTATGTTACTGCTGCTAACACTGAGAGATAAATCTTGGCTGTGATAGTAACTGCCTGCTTCCAATAAGAATTTAGAAGAATTTTTCTCATTTACAGCTATTCCTCATATTTCTAAATTATTATAGAGTTTATAGTTTAGACACTTTCCTCTCTACTGAGCAAAACAATACTCTGACTCCTGCTGACTTGAGCCATGTAGGGCTAAACATCAACAGACTTGGCACCCAATAGGTGATATATGTAACTGAATCACGTTGCTGTATACCTGAAACTAACATGACATTGTTAGTCAACTATGCTTCAATATAAAATAATTTTTTAAAAGACATAACTGTTGCTATATTGTACAACCATATCCTGAACCTAGTCTGACTGGTTTGCTTGACAATATTGATTTCAAAAATGTCAATTATTAGTAAATGGACAGTAAAGTATTATTATTGACCAAGGATAAATTATGTTTGTGGAAACCATATTTAAATAGCTCCCCCAAAACACTAACATCAACTTTGCTTCTCTTGCCTGTTTTGAAGAACAATCTACTTTTTTTTTTATATACTTTTTTTTATTATTATTATTTTTTTTTGTATTTATTTATTTTTTTACACGAACTCCCAAACATGAACCCCCCTCCCACCTCCCACCCCACATCTTCCCTCCAGATCATCCCCATACACCAGCCCCAAGCATCCTGCATCCTGCATTGAACATAGACTGGCAATTCATTTCTTACATGATAGTATACATATTTCAATGCTATTCTCCCAAATCATCCCTCCCTCTCCCTCTCCCTCTCCTTCTCCCTCAGAGTCCATAAGTCCGCTCTACACATCTGTATCTCTTTTGCTGTCTTGCATACAGGGTCCTCATTACCATCTTTCTAAATTCCATATATATGTGTTAGTATA
>SJYX01010100.1:393486-416913 GCA_006410675.1 Oreotragus oreotragus | reverse complement strand
CAAAAATTTCGAGAAGAGCTAACACCTATCCTACTCAAACTCTTCCAGAAAATTGCAGAGGAAGGTAAACTTCCAAACTCATTCTATGAGGCCACCATCACCCTAATACCAAAACCTGACAAAGATGCCACAAAAAAAGAAAACTACAGGCCAATATCACTGATGAACATAGATGCAAAAATCCTCAACAAAATTCTAGCAATCAGAATCCAACAACACATTAAAAAGATCATACACCATGACCAAGTAGGCTTTATCCCAGGGATGCAAGGATTCTTCAATATTCGCAGAACAATCTACTTTTGACTGTTTTACAGACTTGTCAAGATTGTCTAAGTGAAAGTTTATAAATAGTTACAAAAGCAAAATATGTACTTCTAATGAATCATGTTCTAATTTATGTAGAATAAAAAGAAAAATAATCCTGGATCATCTCCCAAGTAAAAAAATTACAAATAAATTGGTAACAAATCTTTCTGATTGTTCTGACTAAATAAAAGCTTCCAAGAAGAATACTTTTTATTCAAAGCAAAATTATACTTCATATGCTTTTTGTGTTTCCCTTGGTAAACATTTGAAATTCATACTTTCTCAGTTAAATACACAGTTCTAACGCTACTGCATCTTGAATCAGTTTCTATATTTTATGTAATAGATATTTCTATAAGAAGTATTTATAAGAAGATATTTCTATAAGAAGTGTAAACACAGATATTTCTATAAGAAGTATAAGAATTATTATGACCATGCCAATCTCACAACAGAAAACTGCAGCGGCTTCCAATAGCTTCCCAAATGAATAATAAAACTATAAAAGCTGACATTTTCCTAAAAACTTTTCATTTAACCTAGAGGTTTGTAACTTGGTCCCAAGAATTTCATGGGTTGGTAAATATCCTGAAACTGAAAGTAACATTTTAGATGTTTTTATGTACTTTTCAGGAGGAAAAAGTCCAAAGCTTTCAGAGTCCCATTGGAGTCTCTGACCTCAAAAAGGGTTCACAAGTATCGTAATGTTAATATTCTACTTTCATCACCTCCATCATATTTAATGGCCCACATCCATTATTATTTCACAGATCTGGAATTTCTAGCATAGTCAAGTAAACCTACCTGCTGCCTCAAAGCAAGAGACATATGATTTCCTTCACTTAAAATGTGCTAACACTCACAAAGCTCTCTTTGAGATTCTCTCCTCTACCATTCCTCAACCAGGTCTCACTGACAAAATTCACCCTGATGGATCTGCTACCAATCTTCAACTGTTGACAGATGGCTCAGCTAACTAACTGGTTAAGGACCACAAGCCAGTCTGCTTGAACTAATGTGGGCAAATGTGTTCAGAGGAATTTTTCTATGCTATACTCTCCAGACAAATATGTTATACAGAATTTCCATACAAGTGTTAAAACAAATAACTCTAATGATAAAAACTGCAAGCATCTGAAGCTAGACTAACAGAGTATTTTAAGGAAGATTGGGTCTTAAAGAGATGGGAATGCCAGACCACCTGACCTGCCTCCTGAGAAATCTGTATGCAGGTCAAGAAGCAACAGTTACAAATGGACATGAAACAACAGACTGGTTCCAAATAGGAAAAGGAGTATGTCAAGGCTGTATATTGTCACCCTGCTTATTTAACTTCTATGCAGAGTACATCATGAGAAATGCTGGGCTGCATGAAGCACAAGCTGGAATCAAGATTGCCNTTCCCTGGTGGCTCAAATCTGCCTTTAATGGGGAAAAGATCTGGGTTCAATCCCTCGGTTGGGAAGATCTCCTGGAGGAGCGCATGGCAGTCCACTCCAGTATTCTTGCCTGGAGAATCCCATGGACAGAGAAGCCTGGCAGGCTGCACTCCATGGGGTCACAAAGAGTTGGACATGACTGAGCAACTAAGCACAGCAAAGCACAGAAGATTTCTTGCTTCTTTCAGAAAACAAACAAAAACAAAACACAACACATTCTATAAGTTTTAATTGATACTCTCTCTTCATCCCTAACATTAGCTCTTATGTTTGCACAATTTGTGATGACCACACAAACTTTAATGAATTAGCTAAGGGTCTTCTAGAAGCCCACTGCTTGCATTCCATGATTAAAATGCTCATGGTCAATGACATATCTATAGCGAAAAAACTAATGTTGTATTTGCTTATTCACAAAGGTTTAGGACATTGTGTGAATAATAGACTGCCATGGGCTGATTAAACCCATGCAATCAGGAGAATCTTTCTTATCTTATTCTTCTTAAAATTGAAGTCCTGACATTCATAAAAGCTTTTGAAAGTAATAATCTCTATTATGGACCTAGTGATTATCATACTGAGTGAAGTAAGACAGAGAAATACAAATATCATATGATATTGCTAATATGTGTAATCTTAAAAAATGGTACAAATGAACTCATTTATGAAACAAAAATAGAGTCACAATGCAGAAAACAAACTTGTGGTTATCAGGGGAAATTGAGGGTATAGGGATAAATTGGGAGATTGGGATTGCTATATACATACTGCTGCTGCTGCTGCTGCTGCTGCTGCTAAGTCACTTTAGTCGTGTCCAACTCTGTGCGACCCCATGGACGGCATCCTACCAGGCTCCCCTATCCCTGGGATTCTCCAGGCAAGAATACTGGAATGGGTTGCCGTTTCCTTCTCCAATGCATGAAAGTGAAAAGTGAAGTCGCTCAGTCGCTCAGTTGTGGCCAACTCTTAGTGATCCCATGGACTGCAGCCCACCAGGCTCCTCCATCCATGGGATTTTCCAGGCGAGAGTACTGGAGTGGGGTTTGTCCGACTCTGTGTGACCCCATAGATGGCATCCTACCAGGCTCCCCTATCCCTGGGATTCTCCAGGCAAGAATACTGGAATGGGTTGCCGTTTCCTTCTCCAATGCATGAAAGTGAAAAGTGAAGTCGCTCAGTCGCTCAGTTGTGGCCAACTCTTAGTGATCCCATGGACTGCAGCCCACCAGGCTCCTCCATCCATGGGATTTTCCAGGCAAGAGTACTGGAGTGGGGTGCCATTGCCTTCTCTGATATACATACTACTTTATATAAAACGGATAACTAATCAAGGACCTACTGTATAGCACAAGAACTCTACTCAGTACTTTGTAATGACCTATATGGAAAAGGAATCTCAAAAAAGAGTGGATATATGTATATTTCCAACTGATTCACTTTGCTATACACCCGAAACTAACACAACATTGTACATCAATTCTACTCCAACATATTTTTAAAACTTGAATTCCTGACATTAACAAAAGCTTTTTTAAGTAATAATGTTTATTATGAGATATTAAGGTGTGGGTATGCATATTAACTTATATATGCTTTAAAACAGTCAGGCTTATGGTAAGCAAATTAGGAGAAAAAAGGAAGTATTTCAGGGAGCAAACATTCAAATGGACTTTTCTCTTTGATACACACTTTCATCCTTATTCCATGTAGAAACTTATTTTTAAAGCCTGAAGTTTTTCTCCACAGGGACAGGCTGACTCAATCAGTTATGGTTAGAGTAAGTATAACAATAATAGTGATGATGATGGCTAATATTTATTGAGTGTTTATTATATGCCAAGTACTTCTCAAAGTGTTTTTGGTGTATTACTCAATCCTCTCAATAGTCCCTTTGAGACTTAATATGTCCCATTATCATCACCAATTCATGGTCAAGAAAACTGATGTACTAAGAAGTTAGATCATTTACTGAAAGACACACCGATAGGGGTGTGGGCTACTGTAACCTGGGAGTTCACCTTCAGAAGTAGTGTTGTTTGTCTCTAGGCTATAATGGGCCCCCAAGTGAACTTAACTTCCTTTTCTGCTTTATTTAAGGATCTGAAACTAACAGCTATCAAGAGTATACATTAGCATATGGGTTATTATTGACAATTCTAATAGAAACTTTATTTGTATGAAAATCTCATGTAGAGATGTAAATTTTTTAGGTTTGTTTGATAAGATAGTTGGGGCTGGGCTTTGTTCAGAATGAGTTTAATCAGGAAAACAGAAATCACATATTCAAGGATTTTGATATAGGGTTTAATAGGTATGGAACAACTTAGAACAAGGCAAGGGTGGGTGGTGAGTTAACCTAGAGAAGAGTGGCAATAGGAAGTTCCTACCATCTACTGCACAGGTTGGAGGGATAATGGAAAGAAACAGAAATATCAGAGCCTAGGGATTCAGGATGACCAATGGCAGGTTTGTTCAGCAAGAGCTGGAGCCTTGGAAGAGATGCGATCCACTAATAAGAGTCAGTTGTGTCCGACTCTTCGAGACCCCATGGACTGTAGCCTACCAGGCTGTCCATGGGATTTTCCAGGCAAGAATACTGGAGTGGGCTGCCACTGCCTTCTCCCAAAGCAGATGAGGAAGGAGAAAAATACTGACCTCAAAATTCATGCTTCCTTTAAGTCTCTTACCAATGCAATGCCTCCCAGCTGATGTGGATCCTGACAGATGCAGTCCACAACAGTCTATGATACGGAGCAGAGCTCTTAGAAAGGGCAGCTCAGTAACCACACAGGTTTCCACTGCATTGGTTATCTACACAAATAGTCAAAGTTCTAGCCCAGACACTACCCGACAATAAAGGCTTCCTAAGCAAAAGTCCCATAAGTTCACCAAAAACATATATTTCACATTCTAACTATTAAAAATATCAACAGAAAATTATCTGTTGATGACCTTTTGGGACTTCCCAGGTGGCTCAAGTGGTAAAGAATCCACCTGCCAAAGCAGGAGCTGCAGGAGATGTGGTTCAGTCCCTAGACTGGGAAGACCCCCTGGAGGAGGAAATGGCTACCTACTCCAGTATTCCTATCTAGAAAATTCCATGGACAGAGGAGCCCGGTGGCCTATAGTCCATGGGGTCGCAGAGTCAGACACGACTGAGCGTGCACGCATGACCTTTCAAAAAGGCGAACAACATTTTATAAGTATGACATTAGCTCTTTTATGAACTTTGCATGAGAAAATCCTGTAAAATCCTAAATCCAGATTTAGATGTCACCTTTAACTAAGGCTTTACTTAATGGAATGTTTTACTCATTATTTGTCCATCCCTCTGTATTCACTGCCAGATTCTCTGTAAAATCCCTTTAATTCAGCAAACAGATACAATGCTCAAGACAAAACAAAAAAACAAAAAAACTTAGAAAATGGGTATTCTTGTTCCATTTTCTGGTCTATTTTGGTCAGTGAGGCTGTTTTCTCAGGAGCTCTGATGTGATCAGCAGTAGAGACTATTGGCTCCCTATCCAACAGAATAATTTTTCTCCTTTCTTCCTCACAGAATAGTGACACTCCTCTTCAGAATGCTACAAGGAAAAGGGAATTTACTCCCAGAGCCAGGCAAGAGATCTGAATAGTCTAAGTCTAAGAAGAAGGGAGAATGAGAGTGTGCCCCCTAGGAAACGTCTGGCCATGTTTCAGACACTTTAGATCATTACACTAGAGGAGGAGCAGGGAGGTTATTGGCATCTAGTGAGTGGAGGCCAGGGTGGTGTGCACTACATGCACAAGGCAGTTCCCACACGAATGACAAAGCAGAAACCCTGGGCTATTATTGAGACAGCTTCAACTTGATCTTGAACAAGTATCAACTGGGAACTTGTCAGAAATGCACAGTCTCTGGCTCTAAGCCACATCTGCTAAATCAGAAACTCTGGGTGTGGGACCTTCTAGTTTAACAAGTTCCCAGTTGATTCTGATACATATTAATGTTTTGAAGCCACTGGTTTCAGGCTCCAGGAAGTGGCCATCTACCTGCCACCACTTTCCTATATTACCTGTTATTGAAACATAACCACACCCACTCACTTACTTTACTGCCTATTGTTGCTACAATAGCAGAGTAGAATAATTGTGACAGAGACCAGATGAGTTAGCTGCAAAACCCTTTACAAAAAGTTTCCCAACCCCTGAAGCCAGCTGTAATTTCATTGTTCCTCCTAGTTACTGGCTTAAGAATGGGCTGCTCAGGAAGGCATAAGATCATTAGGATGGGAGAAAAAGATGGCTAGATATAACAGCAGGAACATTAAGAAAAGCATACTTTATCTCTAAGGAGGACAGACAGAAAGAGATGTCCTCTTATTTCCTCTGGATATTATACTGTCTGGATGCGATAGCTAGAACTGCAGCTATGACATCTAGACAATATAGCCATCTTGCAAACAAGAAGAAAGCCATTCTTGGGCAAGAACAA
Organism: Oreotragus oreotragus; assembly: GCA_006410675.1. Taxonomy (NCBI): domain Eukaryota; kingdom Metazoa; phylum Chordata; class Mammalia; order Artiodactyla; family Bovidae; genus Oreotragus; species Oreotragus oreotragus. The sequence goes on along the minus strand of SJYX01010100.1, from coordinate 410,691 downwards.
TACTCCAAAGATAGGGGAAGTAAGAGAAGGGAAGAACTTAATTTCTGTATGTTAAAAGTTTTTTCCATGATAAGAATATACTTCATCAGTAATAGCAAGAAAACTGGTAAAGAGGGAAAACAAAGATTGAACCCAAATAACCACAGGAGTTTTAATTACCTCGTCTATATTTTAGCATATGTATGCTTGGGTCCATGATAATTATAAATTCTAAAGTAAAACAACTCTGATTTGAAGCAAATTGAATTTTTCCCCCAACAATAGGGAAAAGTATTTCCTTTTTTCCACTGCAACCAAAGCAATTTAAACTAGCAGGCCGCATTTGCAGAAATATAATCTAAAGGTTTACCACAGGCAGCACATAGCACAAGCTCATTCCACTTACAATCATTTTCTTTAAAAAATCAACAGCAACTAAAGAGACCAAACTTGGATTTTAGTCAACTCGAATTTGTGATGCACCAAATCCAAATGGAGATTTATAGTCTTCAAAGAGTAAGGAATCTCATTTTCCACAGAATATACTGTAGCCCAGCACATAGTTACATGGTACATAATGCACCTAGCATCGTGTTGGGTTCTAGAGACACACAAGCAAATAAGATGGCATCCCTGCCTTCCCGTAGCTCTCCATCTGGTGGGGAAAATGATAAATATACACAGAGAGTTATAAGACAAGGAATCACAGAAGTCTGAAGTTTGAAGTCTCATGGAAACACAGAGGAGGAGGAATTACTCTAATCAGAATCAAAGTCATGAGTGAGAAAATATTATGGAAAATGGAATTTAGCACACAAACACAAAGATTTTAGAAGCTGCTATTTGGAAAATGAGTATTTTTAAGTGTTGCAAGCAGAACAACATAAAGCTTGCATCATAAATTAATTTGAATATAATTATTTCAGACACATTACTGGTGGCTGAGAGGGTAAAGCGTCTGTCTACAATGCGGGAGACTGGGGTTCAATCCCTGGGTGGGGAAGATCTCCTGGAGAGGGAAATGGCAACCCACTCCAGTATTCTTGCCTGGAAAATCCCATGGACAGAGGAGCCTGGTAGGCTACAGTCCATGGGGTCTCAAAGAGTCGGACATGACTGAGCGAGTTCACGTTCACTTTCAGTGTGCAAGCAATATTTTTATTTCAAAACACTTATTTTTCCTAAAAGGCCAATGTAAACCTGGTAGAGGAGGACATCCTCCTTCAGGAGCTGGAGCTCAGTAGGACCATCCAGGCTCACAGGAGGCCGGAGGAGAAGAGGGTGATGGAGGATGAGACGGCTGGATGCCATCACTGACTCAGTGGACATGCATTTGAGCAAACTCCAGGAGATAGTGAAGAACAGGGAAGCCTGGTGTGCTGTAGTCCATGGGGCTGCAAAAAGTTGGACAAAGAGACTGAACAACTACTGGAGCCTGGGGTTAGGAAGAGTCCAGAACACTGTGGAACCAGGAAGTAGATCAATACCCAATCAAGTCACATGAAGAAGAGATCTGGGATGAATCGTTTCATTACAAATTTGCCAAAGTGAAAAGGCAATTTGTTATGTGCCTATGATCAGACACTACTGACAATGTTTATCATGTGATGAAGAGTCAGTCACCGAGTCGTGTCCACTGACTCTTTTTGACCCCATGGACTGTAGCCTGCCGGGTTCCTCTGACCATGGGATTCTTTAGGCAAGAATACTGGAGTGGGTTGCCGTAAGTCCCACAAAAAAATAAAGTTTGTATGTCCACCTGAAGAGAAAAACTATGGTGATTAAGAGGATGAGGCTACATGGCTGATTCATGTGAATGTATGGCAAAAACCATCACAATATTGTAAAGTAATTAGCCTCCAATTAAAATAAATAATTTTTTTTTAAAAAAAGAAGAAGATGGTGCTAATGTTACTGTATGTTAGGACCCAAGGAGTCACAGAATAAAAAGAGGCCATTTGGCCCAAATAGTTCACACAATTAACTATGCCTTTAACCTCAACCATAAATTCTGCTGGTCAATGTATCCTGCAATTATCTCTTTGCTAAGGAACTTCTTAAGCAGTTAACTCATGCCAGACATCCTAGGGACAGTCTGTCCATAAATACTAGCCAGCCTCCATGCTATTTAACATAATGCTCTCATCTTATTAGATCTGAGAGGTCACCCAGCTTCAAGCTTACTTATTACATTTGGCCCACTTACTAGAATTAGATCCAGAATCTTCTCTGAGAGATATTTCCTCAAGTATTGCATAAGAAATCAGTGCTACATTTTTTTTCTGGAAAGTGATCCCCTTTATGAATTTTGCTTTGCTGTTATCCACTCTAAATATCAAAAAATAAATAAAATCCTCCATGATCAAGGCCTAGGCCTTCATCCAAGATTCTCATCTGCTCCTCATCTATTTCTTTTCTTTCAAAATTTAATAAACTCACCTGGACATCTTCACAGTGTTTTATTAATAGCTATGCCTATTGCCTCTGAAGGAATAAAAACACCATCACTCTGTACGAGTCATTATTTATCATTGAGCAATCACTCCTACACCCTCTTGCTTACTTCACTAATTCTCAGCCGGCGCCTACAGAGATGAGATGAATAAATGTCTCTCTGGAAGTTCCTCCACGAGACAAAAGGCCATAGAGAGAAAATGGGGTTTTGTCCTAAGAAATGACGAGGAGAACAATCCCTGGGCATAGATGATTTTAGGGACTTGTGGTCAGGGGCAGTTCAGCTAGACGGAATCCTCTGCCTGAGCAGAACAATCCCTGGGCATAGACGATTTTAGGGACTTGTGGTCAGGGGCAGTTCAGCTAGACGCAGTCCTCTGCCTGAGCAGGAGAACAATCCCTGGGCATAGACGATTTTAGGGACTTGTGGTCAGGGGCAGTTCAGCTAGATGGAGTCCTCTGCCTGAGCACCATTACCAGTCTGCTCTACCGGTTGTGCAAAACCCTGGGTTCCCATAAATCCAACCTCGCTGACCCAGGGGCAGCTACTGGTTTTGAAAGTTTCACTTTAACCGGAAATTTTCTAAAACAGTTCTGTAGCTCTGGTTTGTTGAAAACCAACATTTATAAATTTGGTGAGAAAGCCCTCTTGCCCCAGCTGCCTCCAATTTCTTGTCCCTGGGCTTCCCATAAATCCAACCTCGCTGACCCAGGGGCAGCTACTGGTTTTGAAAGTTTCACTTTAACCGGAAATTTTCTAAAACAGTTCTGTAGCTCTGGTTTGTTGAAAACCAACATTTATAAATTTGGTGAGAAAGCCCTCTTGCCCCAGCTGCCTCCAATTTCCTGTCCCTGGGCACAGTCTTCAGCATGGCTGCTGGGCTCTACAGGGCTAGCACTGCCATTGCCTCTGGCAGTGTGGTGCAGTGGAAAGCACAGTGGATACAGGTAAGAAGACTTGGGTTCAGTGTGGTTTCTGTTACTAATGAGAATGCCCTTAAATTTCTGGGACATTGATTTCTGCATCACTAAGCTCCCTTTTAGCTCCAGTCGGAGCAGTCAATAAGCACCTATTACAGGCAAGATGTGCAACAAGGGATATAAGTCACAAACCCTATCCTCTCAGAGTTCATAGCAGAACAATTCTTTAATTCTATATACAGCCAACTTTCCATCTTTTATGCTAAAAAAGAATACTGCTGATAAATCCAAAAATCAATTCCAACATCACATTTTGGCCAACTCTTTTGCAACTCTTTCTTCTCTATCAGCTTCTGTACAAGCAAATAGGTGACAGTTTTAGATTAAGGGAAATGTTATCACTTCATCTTTCTTCCCTTGTCCCACTGTCCACTTAAAAATCAAATACAAGGAGAATGAAATAGGAGAAACAAGACGCTTGGATAAGTCAACAATTAGATAATTAGCCACTGGAACAAAAAGTTGCCTGTATTGATGCTGAAGGGAGACATACTTCTTTAGTGATAGCAACTAACAGTCTCAGATTCTTCCATATGTGAGGATGTCATATTGAAAACTGGTTAATGATGGTTAATGATTAATGCTCAGGATGACAACTGATAGCATATGTGGCATGATGACATTATAGAATCTTCTAAGAATTATCATCATCTATTTCTCAGCTATTTCTGTCCATCTCCTCTTTTGAAAAGCTGACTCAAAATTCAACATCTTCTTAGCCCAGCGTATCCCCCCTCAAAGAGAAGTTTCGTTCTGTATGTCCATTTAGCTGCCCAGATATTCAGAGGAACACAGTGGTCCAAGGATTTTCTTGCATTCTTCAAATGTTGCATGTTAATTTGTATGTGACCTCTCTTCCACAATAGCATGGATAATGCTTTAGCAGTAGTATCTTATCATAGCCCAGCGTGAGTATGCACTCACTGCTATTTTCTGCCTCCTTTGTCTTTCCATTTTCCAAGGCCTGTTATGCTACAATAGAGATCCAGTGCCACTTTGAAAAGAGGTTCTTCATCACTGATCATTGACATCATATGTATCCATTGAGGGGAAAGCTTGTTATTTCCATGGAAAACTAGAAATGATCTATAGGAGCATAATAAATAAATAAAAACAAAGGGGAAGAAATGGAATTTACATTAGGAGGTCAGGGAGCGAGCCTCAACATCACTAGGAAAGGAGTATCTTTTAGAAGGTTTAGACATTATTAAAAAAAAAAAAGAGGTTTTAATTTTTCACTGTAAAAATAATTCATTGAGTGACCTGTATCAAATCATTTATCTGAGAAAAAGTATGCTGGTATTCACTGTTTACAAAAATTTAATAAGGTAATACTAAAATAAATATGAAATTCTTGGATAGAAATCTTGTAATTCTATATTGTTATGAAAGGGCAACATAATGCCACAGTTAATATCACAGTTCAGTTTAGCAAAATAAGCATTTCTTGAGGGTGCTACAGCTCCTGGCACTGTGCTAGGTAGATCCTCAATTCTGATAATGAATAAGATGTGGCCTCTACCCTCAAGAAGCTTACATTCTAGTTCCAAGCTCAACAAAGGCTCTCTCAAAACTAATCCATTTTAACACAGGGACATTTGCTAGTTATAGCAACTAAAACAAAGGTTCCCTAAAAGTGCTCACAAGTATATACTCTTGAGAAAAGGAAGATATTATTCTAAGAAAATCTAGACAACATAGGCAGTTGGTTAGTTCAAGGGCACACAATGAGGAAAACTGGAAGCAAAGTCAAACCCTAAGGCACTTTGGGTAATAAACCAGGGTTCCATGTTTTCTGGAACCACAAAGGTCTAAGCAGCTTGTCTTTCTTCCTGTTTAACAGCTGTGGGGTAAGGTGTCTGGTCCAAAAAAGTTATTCTTTTGGCTTTCCTTAGTTATGTAAAAATAAAAGTGGTTTCAAATAGACTTCTCATTTTTTCTTAGTTCGTTTAACCCTCCAGATATTTTCCTATTTTATCCATGATTTCATTTTGCATCTTAGCTGAGAAAACATCCTCCCTCTCTTACTAATTTCTTTACTATTTCACATTTAATTTAGTAATGATATTCCTCCTGTCTATAAAGAGATAGGTTTGTGATACACTACATATCAAAGTTATTTAGCTAAATAAGGTTGATGTTGGTTGGAATGCAGCTTTAAAATACAGTCCAAGATCTTGTTATCCAAAAACATGCAGGGCTGTTGGCACACACTGACTCCATTGACCACTCCACAGCTCTGTACCAAATGAAATGCAATATAAGATAGACTGCCTTTGTCTAAAAATCCATAAACTGTAACTCAGGTTGTTTTTTCTTCCCCAGCCAAGAAGAGAAATCTGTACTAAAATAGTTTTGAAAACAGTGCATTTACCAATCCCTCTATTTTGTCTCAGATTCCACCAATGAATCACTAGAAGGGGTGGTGATCAGTCTGATACCAGTTACCAAGGCACAGTTAATTTACTCCTTTGGTTATTAGTACAACCTCCAAAAGAGTGGCTTCTAAGTATAGGTCAGAATTGAAGAATTCAAGCATTTATCACTATTTGGTGGGGGCGGCCTTCTTAGTGAATAGCTTCCAAAACTACTGAAAGATATCTCGGCTTGAAACAACTTGAGTCAACTCACTCTGTCCATACTGTCCCTGTCAATGCTGAGAGTCTTTTTTCCCCTGCTCTATCTAGCTATTTTTGTCCATTCCTTGACCTCCCTGTTTTTTCTTCTTCTTCCCACTATATTCTATAACATCAGAGTGAAAAAACACACTTATCTTTCCATAGCTACATTTTCCCCTAAAAATGAATAATCATTTGAATACTTGGATAACAGACTATTATGTCTGAGGTCTGATCAATTATCAGCAAAGTAATGGACAAAATCTTTTCCAAGGTGACCATGTATTCTTTAGCGGAATTTGGACATCTCAATGACGTAATTACACATTTAGATTTCAGCCTCAGGACTGATTTGCTTCCTCCCTCCCATTAACAGAAGATGTCACATTTTCTCTTTTCAACCCTGTTACACCTAGGTACACTGACTACACAGAATCTATTAGAGTTTCTGCACATTAAAAGATCCATAACATTTATTATCTTTGAGCATAAAGAGTATCTATTTATTCATTGCTGATTCTGGTTTCTAATGTAATTTCTATTACCTAAGGATGACACGATCTTATGTGCAATGTGTGTTTGTTCTTTGTTTGCATATTTCCAAAAGAACTCCCAAAATCAAAGTTCAGCTTAATATCTTGAGCAGATTAAACTCAACATCTCCTGGACTTCATTCTGTTGATTGAATTATCCTCCATTGCTAAAATAATGGAATATAGAGCATATTTCCTGGTAGCTGGGCCTAAAATTAGGATCTAGAAGAGATGAGTAGATTTGGAAAGAGTATAGCTTTGGGGATTAAACATGGTGAGTCTAGTCTAGGACAGAATTTTCAACGTGATCCAAAAATTTAGAGAACTATAACAGTGGTTCAGAAAGGCAGAAAGGGCTGTAGCATCATAATGTCACAGCTATTGCTCTGCATCAATAGAAGTCAGAAACCTCGAAATGGCTAAAAGTTACATTAAATTCCTACAGACATAACATTGGTATAATTTGATGCAAATTAGATGGCAAAAAGCTGATAATGGATTCTTACCCATGTGGCCTGTAATAAGTTCAAAGAAATGAGTAAAATGTCTTCAGCCAGTATAATAAATGATCAATATATTAACAAAAATGAAGACAGAAGATATGAATTCTGAATGAAGAATTTGGCTTTTAAATCACTACTCCAGCAAGATGCTTTTATTTATGTAGGAAAATTCCATTATAAACCTTAAGTTAAGATATAAAATTAACATTATATCGAGTATGAGTAGGTATAAGACAATTTAAAAAGTGGAGGTAGGCTAGGGGTTTATTCCACAGCCCAACTGGTTCAGCGATAAAGAAGGGCACCTGAGAATAGGAAACGGGGGTCACACAACAAAGCCACAGTACAAAACACAATGAGATGGATTGGTAGACTCATTTGTGTAAACCAGGAAGAGAAAAGCACCAATGAACTGAAGTTAACGATCTTGTCCAGCCCAAAAGAAGATACAAAGGAAATTTAACACAGGATCTGGGATCTCTAATGAATTCTAAATAGGGTTGGAAGGTAATGGCTCAGGAACACAGTTAGTAAATGAGGGCGAGAGTTCAAACCCAGATAAGTCCCAGAAAGAGATCCACAAATTAAAAGCATCATTTTGGATGGAATAAGAGTATCTTGAAATTAATCTTTAGAGAGTGCTCATTTTGCCTTTTCAATATGACAGCCAAAAAGAACTATCCTTCAGTTTATTAACAGAAGTACTTTTAGAATGGGCTCCCCAGGTGGCACAGTGGTAAAGAATCTGCCTGCCAATACGGAAGACTGAGGAGACACAGGTTTGATCTGTGGATTGGGAATATCGCCTGGAGTAGGAAATGGCAACCTGCTCCAGTATTCTTGCCTGGAAAATTCCATGGACTGAGGAGCCTGGTGGGCTACAGTCCATAGGATCAGACATGACTGAGTACGTACGCACTTTTATTATAGGATAATAGCATTCACGTTTCCCCTTGCTGACCTTCCTCTGTAAGACACTGTGCACATGTTCAATGTTCCATCCCAGCCATCCCACACCCACCTCCTATGAGAATTGAATTGGGAATAGTTTTCATAAGGATCATAAAATGAATATGCCTGATGGAAGCATTCACGGGGAAAGGTAGAAGTTCAGTTCAGTCATTCAATTGTGTCTGACTCTTTGTGAACCATGGACTGCAGGACACCAGGTTTCCTTTTCCATTACCAACTCCTGGAGCTTACTCAAACTCATGTCCATTGAGTCAGTGATGCCATCCAACCCTCTCATCCCCTGTCGTCCCCTTTTACTTCTGCCTTCAATCTTTCCCAGCACCAGGGTCTTTTGAAATGAGTTAGTTCTTCACATCAGGTGACCAAAGTGTTGGAGTTTCAACTTCAGTATCAGTCCTTCCAACGACTATTCAGGACTGACTTCTTTTAGGATGGACTGGTGAGATCTCCTTGCAGTCCAAGGGACTCTCAAAAGTCTTCTCCAACATCACAGTTCAAAAGCATCAATTCTTCGNGACGTAATTACACATTTAGATTTCAGCCTCAGGACTGATTTGCTTCCTCCCTCCCATTAACAGAAGATGTCACATTTTCTCTTTTCAACCCTGTTACACCTAGGTACACTGACTACACAGAATCTATTAGAGTTTCTGCACATTAAAAGATCCATAACATTTATTATCTTTGAGCATAAAGAGTATCTATTTATTCATTGCTGATTCTGGTTTCTAATGTAATTTCTATTACCTAAGGATGACACGATCTTATGTGCAATGTGTGTTTGTTCTTTGTTTGCATATTTCCAAAAGAACTCCCAAAATCAAAGTTCAGCTTAATATCTTGAGCAGATTAAACTCAACATCTCCTGGACTTCATTCTGTTGATTGAATTATCCTCCATTGCTAAAATAATGGAATATAGAGCATATTTCCTGGTAGCTGGGCCTAAAATTAGGATCTAGAAGAGATGAGTAGATTTGGAAAGAGTATAGCTTTGGGGATTAAACATGGTGAGTCTAGTCTAGGACAGAATTTTCAACGTGATCCAAAAATTTAGAGAACTATAACAGTGGTTCAGAAAGGCAGAAAGGGCTGTAGCATCATAATGTCACAGCTATTGCTCTGCATCAATAGAAGTCAGAAACCTCAAAATGGCTAAAAGTTACATTAAATTCCTACAGACATAACATTGGTATAATTTGATGCAAATTAGATGGCAAAAAGCTGATAATGGATTCTTACCCATGTGGCCTGTAATAAGTTCAAAGAAATGAGTAAAATGTCTTCAGCCAGTATAATAAATGATCAATATATTAACAAAAATGAAGACAGAAGATATGAATTCTGAATGAAGAATTTGGCTTTTAAATCACTACTCCAGCAAGATGCTTTTATTTATGTAGGAAAATTCCATTATAAACCTTAAGTTAAGATATAAAATTAACATTATATCGAGTATGAGTAGGTATAAGACAATTTAAAAAGTGGAGGTAGGCTAGGGGTTTATTCCACAGCCCAACTGGTTCAGCGATAAAGAAGGGCACCTGAGAATAGGAAACGGGGGTCACACAACAGAGCCACAGTACAAAACACAATGAGATGGATTGGTAGACTCATTTGTGTAAACCAGGAAGAGAAAAGCACCAATGAACTGAAGTTAACGATCTTGTCCAGCCCAAAAGAAGATACAAAGGAAATTTAACACAGGATCTGGGATCTCTAATGAATTCTAAATAGGGTTGGAAGGTAATGGCTCAGGAACACAGTTAGTAAATGAGGGCGAGAGTTCAAACCCAGATAAGTCCCAGAAAGAGATCCACAAATTAAAAGCATCATTTTGGATGGAATAAGAGTATCTTGAAATTAATCTTTAGAGAGTGCTCATTTTGCCTTTTCAATATGACAGCCAAAAAGAACTATCCTTCAGTTTATTAACAGAAGTACTTTTAGAATGGGCTCCCCAGGTGGCACAGTGGTAAAGAATCTGCCTGCCAATACGGAAGACTGAGGAGACACAGGTTTGATCTGTGGATTGGGAATATCGCCTGGAGTAGGAAATGGCAACCTGCTCCAGTATTCTTGCCTGGAAAATTCCATGGACTGAGGAGCCTGGTGGGCTACAGTCCATAGGATCAGACATGACTGAGTACGTACGCACTTTTATTATAGGATAATAGCATTCACGTTTCCCCTTGCTGACCTTCCTCTGTAAGACACTGTGCACATGTTCAATGTTCCATCCCAGCCATCCCACACCCACCTCCTATGAGAATTGAATTGGGAATAGTTTTCATAAGGATCATAAAATGAATATGCCTGATGGAAGCATTCACGGGGAAAGGTAGAAGTTCAGTTCAGTCATTCAATTGTGTCCGACTCTTTGTGAACCATGGACTGCAGGACACCAGGTTTCCTTTTCCATTACCAACTCCTGGAGCTTACTCAAACTCATGTCCATTGAGTCAGTGATGCCATCCAACCCTCTCATCCCCTGTCGTCCCCTTTTACTTCTGCCTTCAATCTTTCCCAGCACCAGGGTCTTTTGAAATGAGTTAGTTCTTCACATCAGGTGACCAAAGTGTTGGAGTTTCAACTTCAGTATCAGTCCTTCCAACGACTATTCAGGACTGACTTCTTTTAGGATGGACTGGTGAGATCTCCTTGCAGTCCAAGGGACTCTCAAAAGTCTTCTCCAACATCACAGTTCAAAAGCATCAATTCTTCGGAGCTCAGCTTTCTTTATAGTCTAACTCTCACAACCATACAAGACTACTGGAAAAACCATAGCTTTGACTATATGGACCTTTGTTGGCAAAGTAATGTCTCTGCTTTTAGATATGCTATCTAGGTTGGTCATAACTTTCCTTCCAAGCAGTAAGTGTCTTTTAATTTCATGGCTGCAGTGATTTTGAAGCCCCCAAAAATAAAGTCTGACACTGTTTCCATTGTTTCTCCATCTATTTCCCATGAAGTGATGGGACCAGATGCCATGATCTTAGTTTCCTAAATGTTGAGCTTTAAGCCAACTTTTTTCACTCTCTTCCTTCACTTTCATCAAGTGGCTCTTTAGTTCTTCTTTGCTTTCTGCCATAAGGATGGTGTCATCTGCATATCTGAGATTATTGATATTTCTCCCACAGATCTTGATTCCAGCTTGTGTTTCATCCACTCCAGTGTTTCTCATGATGTACTCTGCATATATGTTAAATAAGCAGGGTGACAATACACAGCCTTGATGTACTCCTTTCCTGATTTGGAACCAGTCTGTTGTTCCATGTCCAGTTCTAACTGTTGCTTCCTGACCTGCATACAGATTTCTCAGGAGGCCTGGTCAGATGACCTGCTATTCCCATCTCTTTAAGAACTGTCCACAGTTTGTTGTGATCCACACAGTCAAAGGCTTTGGAATAGTCAATATAGCAGAAGTAGATGTTTTTCTGGAACTCTCTTGCTTTTTCAATGATCCAACAGATATTGGCAATTTGATCTCTGGTTCCTCTGCCTTTTCTAAATCCAGCTTAAACATCTGAAGTTCACACTTCATGTACCATTGAAGCCTAGCTTGGAGAATTTTGAGCATTACTTTGCTAGCGTGTGAGATGAGTGCAATTGTGCAGTAGTTTGAGCTACAGTTTGTTGTGATCCACACAGTCAAAGGCTTTGGAATAGTCAATATAGCAGAAGTAGATGTTTTTGTGGAACTCTCTTGCTTTTTCAATGATCCAACAGATATTGGCAATTTGATCTCTGGTTCCTCTGCCTTTTCTAAATCCAGCTTAAACATCTGAAGTTCACACTTCATGTACCATTGAAGCCTAGCTTGGAGAATTTTGAGCATTACTTTGCTAGCGTGTGAGATGAGTGCAATTGTGCAGTAGTTTGAGCATTCTTCAGCATTACCTTTCTTTGGGATTGGAATGAAAACTGACCTTTTCCAGTCCTGTGGCCACTGCTGAGTTTTCCAAATTTGCTGACATATTGAGTATAGCACTTTCCCAGCATCATCTCAGTATTTGAAATAGCTCAAATGGAATTCCATCACCTCCACTAGCTTTGTTTGTAGTGATGCTTCCTAAGGCCCACTCTACTTTTCATTCCCGGATGTTTGGTTCTAGGTGAGTGATCACACCATCATGGTTATCTGGGTCATGAAGATCTTTTTTGCACAGTTCTTCTGTGTATTCTTGCCACCTCTTCCTAATATCTTCTGCTTTTGTTAGGTCCCTACCATTTCTGTCCTTTATTGAGCCCATCTTTGCATGAACGTTCCCTTGGTATCTCTAATTTTCAGGAAGAGATCTCTACTCTTCCCCACTCTATTGTTTTCCTCTATTTCTTGGCATTTATCACTGAGGAAGGCTTTCTTATCTCTCTTTGCTATTATTTGGAACTCTGCATTCAAATGGGTATATCTTTCCTATTCTCCTTTGCCTTTTGCTTCTCTTCTTTTCACAGCTATTTGTAAGCCCTCCTCAGACAACCATTTTGCTTTTTTTGCATTTCTTTTTCTTAGGGTCTTGATCACTGCCTCTTGTAAAATGCCATGAACATCCAACCATAGCTCTTCAGGCCCTCTCTCTATCAGATCTACTCCCTTGAATCTATTTGTCCCCTCCACTGTATAATCATAAGGGATTTGATTTAGGTCATACCTGAATGGCCTACTGATTTTCCCTACTTTCTTCAATTTCAGTCTAAATTTGGCAATAAGGAGTTCATAATCTGAGCCACAGTCAGCTCCTGGTCTTGTTTTTGCTGACTGTATAGAGCTTCTCCATCTTTGGCTGCAAAGAATAAAATCAATCTGATTTCAACATTGACCATCTGGTGATGACCATGTGTAGAATCTTCTACTGTGTTGTTGGAAGAGGGTGTTAGCTATGACCAGTGCATTCTCTCGGCAAAACTCTCTTAGGCTTTGCCCTCCTTCATTCTGTACTTGAAGGTCAAATTTGCCTGTTACTCTACATATTTCTTGACTCCCTACTTTTGCATTCCAGTCCCCTATAATGAAAAGGACATCTTTTTTGGGGTGTTAGTTCTAGAAGGTCTTATAGATCTTCATAGAACCGTTCAACTTCAGCTTCTTCAGCATTACTGGTTGGGGCATAGACTTGGATTACTTGGATTACATAGACTTGGTTTGCCTTGGAAACAAACAGGGCTCTCTGTCATTTTTGAGATTGCATCCAAGTACTGGTTTGAGATTGCATCGGCGTTACTGGTTGGGGCATAGACTTGGATTACTGTGATATTGAATGGTTTGCCTTGGAAACGAACAGAGATCACCCTGTCATTTTGAGATTGCATCCAAGTATTGCATTTCAGACTCTTTTGTTGACTATGAGGGCTACTCCATTTCTTCTAAAGGATTCCATTTTAGTTCATTGATTCCTAAAATGTCGATGTTCACTCTTGTCATTTCCTGTTTGACCACTTCCAATTTGCCTGGATTCATGGACCTAACACTTCAGGTTCCTATGCAATATTGCTCCTTACAGCATCGGACTTTACTTTCATCACCAGTCGCATCCACAACTGGGGGTTGTTTTTGCTTTGGCTCTGTCTCTTCATTCTTTATGGATTTATTTCTCCACTGATCTCCAGTAGCATATTGGAGGCCAACTTGGAGACTAGGGGAGAAGGGTCAGCTCGGAGAGCACAGGAATCCTGCACACTTACCCCAGACCTCGCCATGCACATTGCTTCCATTCGACTATTCTCTTTATTACAAAGATAAGAGCAGTTCCAGGGGCTAAGCCTTGTAATGCAAAGTCAGAAAGCTGTTAAAGTCTCTGAAGTCAGGGAGAGATGGCATCCTTTAGTCCATGAGCCATGAAATTGGAGTCAGATGTCCTGAAGTCAAATCCCAGCTCAGCTGCCCCAGTAAGACACTAGGTGCTGGAGCAGCAGCTATCTGGCACCAGAGCAACTTTTAGGAGATATCCCTCATCCAAGGGCAAAGAAGAAGCCCCAGGCAGATGATAGGAGGGGTGTAATCACATTTAGAATCAAACCCCATACCTGCCAGAGATGCTCAGAGAGCTCAAACAAACCTTGGGAGCACCAGGACCCAGAGACCCCACAGAGACTGAGCCAGAAATGTGTTGAGTGTCTCCTACAGGATATAGGTCAGCAGTGGACAGCTGCAGGGGCAGGGGCTCTGGGTGCAATAGAGTTGGGTGTGGCATAAGCCCTCTTGGATGAGGTTGCCATTAACCTCACCATAGAGCCGTCAGAACTTACACAGGACTGGGGAAACAGACTCGTGGAGGGTACAAACGAAACTTTGTGCACACCAGGACCCAGGAGAAAGGAGAGGTGACCCCATAAGAGACTGACCCAGACTTGTCCATGAGTGTCCAGAGTCTCTGGCAGAGGCGTGGGTCAGTGGTGGCCTGCTGTAGGATTGGGGGCACTGAGTGCAGCCATGTGTGCATGGGACCTTTTGAAGTAGGTTGCCATTATCTTCATTACCTTCACCATAGTTTGGTCTCAGGTTAAGTAACAGGAAGGGAACATATGCCTGTCCATCAACAGAAAATTGGATTATTAAAGATTTACTGAGCATGGCCCTGCCCATCAAATAAAACCCAGTTTCTCCCTCAGTCAGTCTCTCCCAACAGGAAGCTTCTATAAGCCTCTTATCCTTCTCTATCAGAGGGCAGACAGAATGAAAACCACAATCAAAGAAAACTAACCAATCTGATCACATGGACCACAGCCTTGTCTAACTCAATGAAACTATGAGCAATGCTGTGTAGGGCCACCTAAGATGGGCAGGTCATGGTGAGGAGTTCTGACAAAAGTTGGCCCGGTGGAGAAGGGAATGACAAACCCCTTTGGTATTCTTGCCTTGAGAACCCCATGAACAGTATGAAAAGGCAAAAAGGCATTGAAAGATAAACTCCCCAGGTTGATAGATAAACTCCCCAATATGCTACTGCAGATCAATGGAGAAATAACTGCAGATCAATGGAGAAATAACTCCAGAAAGATTGAAGAGACAGAGCCAAAGCAAAGTTGAAGAGAGCAGAACTATTCATACTTGTTTTTTTCCACACAGAGTAAGCCTTTCTAGTACCGAAAGTATTATCTCTGAAGCAAAATTACAGGCATTAATCACAGATCTCCATCTCTCCATTGAGATGCCACCAAATAACTAAGAAACCAAAGCTCTAGCTATGATGGAAGAGCCATCTTTTGTCAGTTCTAAGGGAACAACATAATTAAAAATTATAAATTCTGACCAACTGACACATACCATCGGTAGCAGTTGGGATTGGCAAGGAAAGCAATAGTCAGAAAAAATTTCTAAGCCTCAGTTTCCTCACTTGTAAAATACATTCATAATAGCCATGTAATAGGCTCATTATAAGAATTAAATAAAATTAAATAGGAACTGGTGAATATGCTTTATATTAACCATTATTAAATATACAAAAACTGAGAATGAAAACAGCAGCACTCCACATTCACAATCTATCAGAACAATCTGAAAAATATTAATATATTCTATTTCAATGTGGAAAAAATGATAAAATATATGTTATTATATTTTTAAAATCAGATCATCTAAATGGAGACTTTTTAAATTTCTGGGGGAAAAATGAACTTAAAGGAAACTATTCCTCCCAATCCTGGCCCCCTCTCCCACCAAAAAAAAAAAAAAAAAAAAAAAACACCTTTACAGAATTATAAAGAAGTTTTTTTGAAGTAAAGAAATATCTATTACATATTTATTATTCCCACTCCATCTACAATTAAAGAAACATATTCCCACTTTACAGAAGAGGAAACTAAGTCAAAGAGTAAGTAAAAAGCAGCAAATAAAGCTCAGTCTTCCAACTTTATACCTCTTTTGTTTTTACATTACCCTAGGCTATCTAAAGAATAGTCCCCTCATTTTCATGAGGCTCATTTTTTTATCTTGACCTAGTTTTTCTGATAATGATGTCTGTGGTTCAGTGAACAATGCTGAAGTCATGTTTTCAATTATTTTAAGTTTATAAGGAATTCTATCAGCCAAAGCAGATAACCCCATTTATAGACTGAGGGCCATAAGAGATTATACAAGTTTGGATGTATCATATATAGAATACAATTTTTATTTAAAAACCACAGAACTGTCATTTAGAAGCATGAAGCATATTTAAACATCAGCACATCTAAAAATAATTGAGAATATTATACCAGAAGATTTGTCAACATATTGAACAACAAGCAATTTAAAAATAAAGGTTTTCACATACCCACATTAAATAAAAACGTCAACTCAGAATTTCAGAGAGGGCTGGGTCTATAGGGTGATACAATTTTTAAGTTTGATTTCTCCAAAAGTGAACTGAACATCTTTATCTTTATATAATATTTGATGGGTCACATTCTATAATTTAGGCTCTTCTGGTTTAGCTAGCAGAATAGCTTAAAAGCCTAAAATACTTGAACACCATTATATTATTTTTGTTTATACCTGGTTGCAATAGCCCCATTTTACCAGCTAAAGCTTGTTCCAGCATCAAAGATTTGATTAACTTTGCTTCAAATAAAAATAAAAAATTAAGAGCAATGGTGAGAGCACATCCCAGAAACACTCTGTAAACTCAGCCTAGAGCCTCAGAATTTTTAGAACTGGAGAGGATCATTATAACAAGCAGATACTTTGGAACCCATTTCGCCCGTTGCTCTGAACAACACAACTATTTTTTTTCTTCCACAAGTTCCCTAACTGAAACTAGATCTACTACAAGTATAGACAGTTAATCTAGAAATTCCCTTTGCTATTTCATTTCTAAATACACGATGCCAGCACTACTGGTTGAAAATTGAACGTCTAAGCAGAGTACATCATGAGAAACGCTGGGCTGGAAGAAGCACAAGCTGGAATCAAGATTGCTGGGAGAAATATCAATAACCTCAGATATGCAGATGACACCACCCTTATGGCAGAAAGTGAAGAGGGGCTAAAAAGCCTCTTGATGAAAGTGAAAGAGGAGCGTGAAAAAGTTGGCTTAAAGCTCAACATTCAGAAAACAAATATCATGGCATCTGGTCCCATCACTTCATGGGAAAATAGATGGGGAAACAGTGGAAACAGTGTCAGACTTTATTTTGGGGGGCTCCAAAATCACTGCAGATGGTGACTGCAGCCATGAAATTAAAAGAC
>SJYX01010100.1:363066-390766 GCA_006410675.1 Oreotragus oreotragus | reverse complement strand
GGCTGGATGGCATCACTGACTGGATGGACATGAGTCTGAGTGAACTCCGGGAGTTGGTGATGGACAGGGAGGCCTGGCGTGCTGCGATTCATGGGGTTGCAAAGAGTCGGACATGACTGAGTGACTGAACTGAACTGAAGTCTTTGCACATCCGTGTTTTGGTCTATATGACCCTAAGCAACCAGTTTAGTTTGGTTTTGTTAATTAATTGATAGACTGTATGGTCAAAAAACATAGTCTCAATCCTCTGGCCAGAGATGGGAAGCCCTGGGCACACCTCTCCCTTTATGAAATCTTGGCAAACTACAAATCTGACAAACCACAAATCCATTACTCCTTATGCAGATCTTCAAGATCTCCAGGCCTGGGGTTGGCCCAGGCCTTCTATTTTGTTCATCACACATAAGCACACACTCTTCTCTCTCCCATTTGCTCATGTCTTGTCCTTGTAGCTCTAAATCCCCAAAATGTTTAAATGCAAGATGAGTTTGTAGTTGATCTAGTCAGTCAGCCTTTAAGGGTTCTTAATTTTAAAAATATTTTTTAGAAAGTGGACAGAGCATGGGCTTCATGGGTGTCTCATGAACCCAATCCAGAGAGTAATTCCATTGTGCAAGAAGAGCTGCCATTTCAGGCATGTCCTTTTACTTTTCCCCTGGGTAACCTCATTCTGACTTGTTCCAAGTAATATCTTCATTTGTGTGGAAAAGGTTTTAAAGAACTCACTCAGAACCTTTAAATGTTTTTCCATAAGTATATGCTTAAGCACAGATTTTCTTCTAATGTTTAGTTAAAGACAAGAAGAACTCAACATCGCTTTCCTGTCACTGCCAGAAATAATGTAAACAGTACTCTAAGTTTTCACAATTTCAAATTAAACTACTCCAATTTTCCAAGTCAATATACTGTAATAACTTTTACTGTCATCCCACAGTGTCTTCAGATAAGGGCAGCCATCCATAGGAGATATTTCTGTTACCCAATAATTGCAGCAACCTGGAATTAAATTTACCATGTGCCATCTCCCAGTGCCCTATGAGAAACTACATACATTACTTCATTTCCTACAATGACATTCTCTTTTTTGTCAAAAAACTTTACATATTTCCATAATCAAGGAAATGACTGCAAGAAAAGACTTGATTGACTTCGAATGTAAATGTAAAACACCTCTTGGATATAAAAGCCACAATTGTGGACAAAAATTTGAAATATTTTATTTCTTTAATAGAATAAAAGCATTTCTCAGTAAGAGAAGCAAACAAATAACCAAGTATTAATCCCAATAAAATGTTCCTGTGTAATCAAACTAGAGTTAACATTTTAAACTTAGATTGACTTTTATTAGCTAACAATTAACCCAGTGTGTTTACCCTAAGGAAAAACTATATAACCTCATGTTTGAATACCATAAAAACACCAAATAGAGAAATAAAATTAAAATGACCTTTGATATAGGAAGAATTAACTTCAGAAAACTTCCCTTCATCAGCATG
Organism: Oreotragus oreotragus; assembly: GCA_006410675.1. Taxonomy (NCBI): domain Eukaryota; kingdom Metazoa; phylum Chordata; class Mammalia; order Artiodactyla; family Bovidae; genus Oreotragus; species Oreotragus oreotragus. Next base: position 389,270 of record SJYX01010100.1, on the reverse strand, counting down.
TAGAAAACATTTATGTTATACATTAGAGTTCATTTGCTCATTCATTCAATAAATATTTATTATGTGGAAGAGACAGTGTTAGGTGCTGGCAGTATTCCCATGAACCAGACAGACACACTTCCTGCATTCCTGAAGTCTCTTGTCTCGAGAATTTACCATCAGTTCAGTTCAGCAAGTATTTATCAAGCATCTGTAATAAACCAGTACTGTTCTGACTCTTTTAAGGATATGAGAGAGCTGACATAGGATCTGTGGCTCCCTTTCTGTGTCTTTGAAAATAAAAAGCTCTTATAAATGAAGTGCTTAGAAAACAATATAAACTATTAGTTGCCAATAATAAAGACCATGGAATGCAAACACTATTTCTGAATCCACTTGGTAAAAAGCATGTACAATATGAAGTTATCAGAGTCCAATGCAAAAGAGCATCCTTTTAGCAAATCTTTAAAATTCTAGCTTACATTGCAAAGAAGAAAAACCTTAGTATTTTATTTCATGGATATATCTTAAAATGCTAATCTTTTTTTTCCCTATTCAGAGTAAACAAAACATTTACTGTCTTCTTAAATATATAAAAGGTCATTGAACACCCAGTATAATTCTTGCTTGTTTTTGTTTTTATCAAGTCATATGGAAAGCAGATTCTGTGTCTGAACAATTAAACTGTCTTATGCTACGCTCAGGGGAGAGCAACCTAATTGTCTTAGAGCAGAAGACAAGAAATTAAAAGCCTTGAATCTTTTTCTGAGAGTCTTACAAACTCTCCTGAGAGGAACATGGGAATTATCCAAAGATTTTTTTAAGTAGCTTTGGAAAAAGCAGTGGATATGTTAAAGAATAATTTATTTTTTAATAATAAAATCAAAGCACTGAAGAGAGTATGCTTCCAAATAGAGTATTTTGATTCAGATAACAGACATAAAGTTAAAAATATTAAAAAAAAATAATAATTCCACTGCTGTGGAAAACAGTCTGATGGTTCCTCAAAAGTTAAACATAGAATTACCATATTACCCATAATCCCACTCCTAGATAAATGCGCCAAAGAACTGAAAACAGATACTGAAGCAAGTACATATATATATATGTTCAGAGAAGTGCTATTCAGAATAGCCAAAAGGTTAAAACAACCTAACTGTTCATTAACAAATGAATGCATAAACAAACTGACATATCTATACAATAGAATATTACTCATAAAAAGGTACAAAGTACTAGCACATGCCACAATGTGGATGAACATCCAAAATATTATGCTACGTGAAAGAAGCCAGACACAAAATGTCACATATTATACAATCACTTTTATATGAAATATCCAGAATAGATAAATCCTTACAGACAGAACTCAGATTAGTGGTTACCAGGAGCGATGGGGAAGGTAAAATGGGAGAAATGTCTTAATAGGTATGGAATGACAGAAATCTGGAGGCATTAGAGAGCAATGATGGTTATACCACTCTGAACATACTAAAATTCCAATGAATTGTTCACTTTAAAATGGCTAATTTTATATTATGTGAGTTTCATTTCAAATAATGCTTTAATAATGCAACATCAACAAAGCTTCTGATAACTCTGAGGACAATATTATTTGGAAAAATATAGATAGTGACAACTCTAAGTTTAAAAGTGATCCCAAACAGACTCTGAATGTAAAACAATTTTTCAAATACTTTAAACAATTTATGTGGTTTATATTTTCTTTATATGCATACTTAAGTGTGATAAATTATAAAACTTGTGTTTAAATAAATCTCTCTAAATAAACTGCCTGGTGGTTCAGACGGTAAAGAAACTCTCTCAATATAGGAGATCCAGGTTCAATCCCTGGGTCAGGAAGATCCCCTGGAGGAGGGAATGGCTACCCACTACCATATTTTTGCCTGGAGAATCCCACAGACAGAGGAGCCCAATCTTGAAAATTCACTGGAAGGACTGATGCTGAAACTGAAATTCCAATAGTTTGGCCACCTGATGTGAAGAGCCAACTCATTGGAAAAGACCCTGATGCTGAGAAAGACTGAAGGCAAAAGGAGAAGAGGGAAGCAAAGGATGAGATGGTTGGATGGCACCCCTGACTCAATGGACATGAGTTTGAGCAAACTCTGGGAGATAGTGAAGGACAGGGAAGCCTGGTGTGCTGCAGTCCATGGGGTTGCAAAGAGTAGGACATGGCTTGGCAACTGAAGAACAACAAAGATCTCAGCGATCTCTCACTACGTATGAAATAAACATTTAAGTAATACTAATTTTCAAAAAACCCCATTGCTCTGTTTTAGCTGTATGTGAAAAGTTTTTAAAGTCAGTGATGACACTTAAAGAGAAAACTCTGACAAGTTATATAGATCAATATGAGTATAGAAAACAGCTTTTTTAAATAAGCAAAGCAGTTAAAGGTAAAGCCAGGAAATTTTGGAAATCATCTTAGGAGTATTTAAACCTTAAATTTCCACAAAGATATGAACACTGACTAATGAAAGAATAAAGACTATCAAATAAATTTAACTTAATCATAATAGAACTCTTATACCAAGGTTTACCATTAGGCAAATTCTCACATACTTCAGAACAAATTGTATGTAGACAGGGCAGGATCAAACACCTTCTAGCTGTAAGACCCTATGAAAACTATATGTGGTAAGCGTTCAATAACAAAGTTAACTTAAAGCAATAGTAGTCTCAAATGTCATCATTATGTTATAAAAGGAGAAACACATTTTACAAATCACATTATTAGAGGTTTTTATAAAAATGTCATTTCAAATTTCAATATTTCTTGAGTAATTTGAATGTTCTACATAAGTTCAAACATCAAAAGTTTTTTTTTGAAAAGTATTTTTTAAAGTACACTCACGTATATTCAAGACCAAGGTTGAAAAATTGACTCCATTAATAAAACAAGTTTATAGAGTTTAAAACCCCAGAACCAATGAGCACACTTAACACTCAGACTTAATTTTCTAATACTACTATTAATACTCTCCAATAAAAGAACATGGGCTCCTTGGAGGAAAAACTGATTCTAGGTTAGGGTAGGAAATATACAAGATGAGCTTGGAACATCTTGCTGTGTCAGGAAGGAATGCAGTGCTGGGGAAAAAAAAAAAAAAAAAAAAAAAACAGCTCAATGCCTTCACTACCTGGACTGGGATATTTTTGAATATTTGCTTGCAAAAACTGGCTATGAATTTACAGAGATAGGCCAGTTCTTTCATCTAGAGCAGCGTTTCTCTAGTCATTATGTTATAAAAGGAGAAACACATTTTACAAATCACATTATTAGAGGTTTTTATAAAAATGTCATTTCAAATTTCAATATTTCTTGAGTAATTTGAATGTTCTACATAAGTTCAAACATCAAAAGTTTTTTTTTGAAAAGTATTTTTTAAAGTACACTAGCGTATATTCAAGACCAAGGTTGAAAAATTGACTCCATTAATAAAACAAGTTTATAGAGTTTAAAACCCCAGAACCAATGAGCACACTTAACACTCAGACTTAATTTTCTAATACTACTATTAATACTCTCCAATAAAAGAACATGGGCTCCTTGGAGGAAAAACTGATTCTAGGTTAGGGTAGGAAATATACAAGATGAGCTTGGAACATCTTGCTGTGTCAGGAAGGAATGCAGTGCTGGGGAAAAAAAAAAAAAAAAAAAAAAAACAGCTCAATGCCTTCACTACCTGGACTGGGATATTTTTGAATATTTGCTTGCAAAAACTGGCTATGAATTTACAGAGATAGGCCAGTTCTTTCATCTAGAGCAGCGTTTCTCGTCGTCAGCTCTACTGACATTGTGGGTCTGTGCTTCTATGGTGGATGGTCCTACACACTGAAGGAAGCTTAGCAGCATCCCTGGCCGCTATGCACTAGATGACAACAGCCCCATCCCTCTCTCCCCATGTGACCATAAAAAATGTGCCCAATGTCTTGGGGGTGGGGATGGGAAAGGAATCAAAATTTCCTCCCTTCTCTGAGAACCATACTCTAGAGAAACTTTCAAAATGATGAACTAAATAACACTTGATGATTAAACAAACTGATCAAATAATGCTGTGAGATTCTGGCTAGTTTTTAAAGAGCCAATACAGTAAGAGGAAGAGAGATCTTGCGAGGAAAAGAGTTTGTTTATTCTTCTTTAACATTTCTTCTTTTCTTTCCCCCTCAGCAATCAGCAGTAAGGCCTTTTTAACGACTATTATCCTGATCCCCTAATTTCATTTCCACTGCTGCTAAAAAGCTCATGGTAAAAAAGAAAAAAAGCCCGAGTGCTTGACACACTTCACAAAAGCTGTCTTTCAAAGACACTGGGTTGAAGAGCATTTTAATTAAGAACAGGGACAACAGCCTTTCAGTGCAACGCAGAAACACCAAATAAGGAGGGTGCTACAGTTTCTGAAATCCCATCTCTTTGGCTGCCAGAGAAAGGACGCTGAACTCACAGCACTAAAATAATTGCCATAATATATTCAGGGTGTGAAACTGAGAAATGTTCACCTATTCCAGTGAACCACTCTTCCATAACATTTGCAAAGAAGTGCAAGTATACTCCCCTTGGGCAAACACCTGTTTATGAACAAGAACATGTCATTAACAGAGGCCAGTTTCTTTTACACCCTGTGCCAAATCCAGTGTAACTCATTTGGCTTCTGTCAGAATTGGATTTCTAATCCTGTGTTCTAGACAATTAGCTACAAGCCTCAGCTTCTTGTTACTTAGTCTAGCCTACAAGGACAGAAGGGTTTTTCACAAAGATAAATGGGTACAGGATAGTTAATTTGAATACTTTCTCCAAAATGGTAAGCTAATTCTAGAAATTCTTAAGCTGAACTAGAACCTTAAGGGCAAATCTAAGTATATGCTGATGTGAGGTGTTCCCAAGGAAGAAACTTATGAATCAAATGAATAAACAGGTGCACTGACATAATGTTCTGAGAGCTAAGTTTTCAAAAGGCAAAAGAAGTTTATCTTTCATTTTTTCCTCTCATTCAGAAAATCAACTTTACAGATGTGTTCTGTTCACCCATCCTTCAGCTAAGTTTTACATTCCTTCTTAGATAAAGAGTGACATAAACAGTTTAGCCAAAACCGGAAATTTTCTATAACAAATACGATTCAGAAAAATAAAAAGCACAGATCCATCCAGGCCAGACAACTGTTTCTTTTACAAAGTGCACCTGGAAGCCTATTTAAATTATCTTGCGCTGAGCTCAGGGGAGAACTAACTAACGGTCTTAGAGCAAAAGACAAGAAATTAAAAGCTTTGAATTTTCTGATTCTGTGACTTGGTATATTATTTTGACAACTTACTTAACCTCTTTGGACTTTTATTGATCTATAAATGGCAACTATTTGGCAAAATGATTGGGTAATTTATGGAAGGGAGATTTTAAGAGCATTGGCTAAAAGTTGTTAAATAAAACAAATTATATTTTTTAACTCTAAATCGAGATATTAGGGTCTTTAAATAATACTCTTTTCAAAGGTATTTTCACCCGGGTTTTTCCACAGATAAATCCTCCACATTTCCAGACAAACTGATTTTGAGTTTGAAAATATCAGCTTGCTAACAACTAACAAAAAATGTAAAAGATTCTAAAACACATATTTTCTGTATATTCTATGAAACATTTTAAGTATAACAATTACATCTTATTCCATCAACAACTAAGTTTCAGAAAACATCTGATCTCATAATATATGGAAATGAGTATCACAGCATCTTTCATTGATTAACTACAGTAGAAGGGCTTATTAAACCAGTAGCATTAGCCAAGATGCATGAATTCTTAGTCTTTGGTCAAGAGAAAGCCTTAAAATCTCAGGGCAAGCCAGAAAAAAGCCCTGAAATCTGCCTTCCTACCCATTTCTCAAAGTGCATCACTAAGACTAGTTTTATGGAGATAAAAACTCCTCTGGGCAAGCATAGGCTAATTTATTTCATTTCTGACTTTCTTCTTGTACCTTAGGAAAATATGTGACCTCTTGCCAATGATGCTCAGAATTACAAAGTTAATTGCTTTTGTGACTCATTAATCAGTGTGTTCCATGGGTTTTCCAGAAAGATGACCCTCTGTGTAAACAACTTCTGAAGAGGCCCACAGAAGCCAGAGAAGAGGACCAAAGGATAAATCCTAATCTGTCTCCCAAATGACTAGCTTTAAAATAGTTCTGGAGTGGACATAGGGCTCCCTCTTAGGAGCTAACACACACACATTCTCCCACCATGCACCATGGAAACCAAGTCTCAGGCCTACTTATGTCTCCCTGCTAATTAACAGTGAGACAATATCATAAAAACAAACCCAATCAAAAAGTGGGCAGAAGACCTAAACAGACATTTCTCCAAAGAAGACATACAGATGGCTAATGAACACACGAAAAGACACTCAACATTCCTCACTATTAGAGAAATGCAACTCAAAACTACAGTGAGGTATTATCTCATACCAGTCGGAATGGCCATCATCAAAAAGCCAACAGTAAATGCTGGAGAGGGTGTGGAGAAAAGGATACCCTGTTACACTGTTGGTGGGAATGCAAATTGATACAATCACTAAGGAGAGTAGTATGAAAGTGAAAGTGATAGTCACTTAGTTGTGTCTGACTCTGCAACCCCATGGACTGAAGACTTTCAGACTCCTCCGTCCAGGGAATTTACCAGGCAAGAATACTAGAGTGGGTAGCCATTTCCTTCTCCAGGGGATCTCCCAAACCCAGGGATCGAACCCAGGTCTCCTGCATTGCAGGCAGATTCTTCACCATCTGAGCCACCAGGAACAGTATGGAAATTCCTTAGAAAACTAGGAATAAAACTACCATACAACCTAGCAATCCCATTACTGGGCATATACCAAATTAAGCAACTGCTTATCACTAATGGCTCTGGGATACTGGATGCTTGGGGCTGGTACACTGGGACGACCCAGAGGGATGGTACGGGGAGGGAGGTGGGAGGGGATTCAGGATGGGGAACACGTGTATACCTGTGGCGGATTCATGTTGATGTATGGCAAAACCAATACAATATTGTAAAGTAATTAACATCCAATTAAAATAAACAAATTTATATTTAAAAAAAAAGATTTTTCTTACAGTCCCCTGTGAATCTCACCTTATGTTAGCTGGAGCCCCATTCAGATACTGCCTTTTTTTGAAAATGTCAACATCCAGTTACTACACCACACGGAGGTGTTTTTTCACCACTGAAAGTTTTCTATGGTTTTTTCATTTGAACATCATGGGAATCTATTAATTATCATTACAGGGATGATTCTGCTGAGATAAAGTCTCAGAAAATCAAGAGTAACTTTATCAGACTGCCTTGGGTAGAGGTGGGACAAGAAGGAAATACTTTGAAGCAGAAAAAAAGAAGGGGGCTAATTTATCAAAAATTTCTTTCTGGTTTAGTAAATTGACTTACTTTGAAGTTTGAACAAATCATCTGGTCAGCAGTAGATTTTACCAGGATAATTTTACCTGAAAAGTTATGGAGGGCAGTTAGCAGTCATGAACGTCTACCTTATTTCATCAGAAACAGAAGTTTCCTGACAATCGAGGCTGTGCTGCTGTGTATTTTATGCGCCTTACCATTATACCCATCAACAGCATTATATCCAAAGGCACCACTATCCAATTTTAAAGACAAAGTGATGCTTGAGGAGATGAACTGTCACTTGCCTGTGGTCTCATAGCTCATCAGAATTGCCCTTGTACCAGGAAGATGAGCCTTTACCCTGGGTCCTGAGTTTTGAAAGGTCCGAATGGGGCTTTCTTTTCTACGAGTGTACGTGCATGCTAAGTTGCTTCAGTCATGTCCGACTCTTCACGAGTCTATGAACTGTAGCCCTCCCCATTCCTCTGTCCATGGGATTCTCTAGGCAATGATACTGGAGCAGGTTGCCATGCCCTCCTCCAGAGGATCTTCCTGACCCAGGGATCAAACCCTCATCGTTTACGTCACCTGCATTGGCAGGTGGGTTCTTTACCACTAGCGCCACCTGGGAAGCCCTTCCTTTCTATACTTCTCCCCAAAGGTACGACAAGGCCACGGGTATCTATCAACCAAGAGTCATGTGTTTCTTCTTCTGGACATTTTCTGATTAGCTCATAATTCTCTGTGCAAACTTCCCTAAGCTCACCTCTAAGGCTTCTTTCCCAAATCCTTCCCCAGGACTGACTATATAGCAAGTGTCACGCACTCACACACCTAGGCCCAAAAAGACAAGGGGTGGCCCTCGGCATGGGAAAGAAACAGCATGGACTATGGGCTGGCATGTCAACACTCTTCAGCGCAGGAGAGAAGAAGGGAGGCTATGGACACAGCAAGCCTAGGGCCTACTCTCCTTATGTAACCATGTTCTAGGGCAGAACTCTGAAGTATCCAAGAATTCAAATTGAAGCATGACTTCCCAGGTCATTATAAAAGGAAATTTGTCAAGGCAGAAGAAACTGGTTTGATTTATAACTTGTAAAAATGTTTTGACATACAATATGTGAGCCTTCATTTGTATTCTTCCCTCAGGCCCTACAAATGTTAGCCTGGGGCCTACAGCTAGTAAATGATAGGGGTGAAACTTGGGAACAAGTCCTGGGTGAATCTAGAAAGAATACTCTGTTATCCTCAATACCTCTTACTCAGCAGTGTAGCAACCTTTGTGATTTAGGTGGTCCAACTCCAGTTCTAAAGGTAAATCATGATTTGTCTAAACCAATCATGATAATTCCATCCCTCTTGGCAATGACTGATTCAGGCACCTGGACTAAGCGATTCAATATTTAACATTCCTCCAGCATCAAAGATTGCCTCCAAAATGAGTAGATGCCCCCATATGGGCCAAAGAGACACAAGGAAAAGTCTGCTGGATGCTTCCTGAGTAACTCAAGCCTCCAGATGTCCCGTGTCCAGCACTGCTGTGGACATCTCACCGTTCAGTTCAGTTCAGTCGCTCAGTCGTGTCCGACTCTTTGCAACCCCGTGAATCGCAGCACTCCAGGCCTCCCTGTCCATCACCAACTCCTGGAGTTCACTCAGACTCACGTCCATCAAGTCAGTGATGCCATTCAGCTATCTCATCCTCTGTCGTCCCCTTCTCCTCCTGCCCCCAATCCCTCCCAGCATCAGAGTCTTTTCCAATGAGTCAACTCTTCGCATGAGGTGACCAAAGTACTGGACTTTCAGCTTCAGCATCATTCCTTCCAAAGAAATCCCAGGGCTGATCTCCTTTAGAATGGATTGGTTGGATCTCCTTGCAGTCCAAGGGACTCTCAAGAGTCTTCTCCAACACCACAGTTCAAAAAGCATCAATTCTTCGGCGCTCAGCCTTCTTCACGGTCCAACTCTCACATCCATACATGAGCACTGGAAAAACCATAGCCTTGACTAGACGGACTTTAATTGGCAAAGTAATGTCTCTGCATTTGAATATATCATTACCAGCCTGAAAATGAGACTGAAACACAGAGGAAGGCAAAACCACTGAGTCACACTGAGTAACAGAATGGAAGCCACTGGACAGACAACCCTGCATCCTCTGGACTTTCAGTTATATGGACTCATACATTGCCCTATTGGCTAAGCCAGTCTTAGCTGGGTTTAGTCACAGCCAAAAGCGTCTCTAAACCCCTAACTGGTAGATCTCAAAGTTCATGCTCTTAGCTACTATACAATACTGCCTCCAAGGCAGAGCAAGGATGAAGGGGTCACGGGCAACCCCGACTGTCAGTGAAGAGCCAAAAGACTCTGAAGTCCTGCTTAAGTCCAGAGTAAGGACTGGCACTAGATCCAGGCTGGCACTGCCAGCCTAGCAAGGGTAATTTCACCCCTTCTTCCCTCTGGCTTAGCTGTTCTGTGAGTGGTATCAGAGGATATAAATCCTCCAGAATACCACATCATCTGAGAAGCATGTCCTGCTAATGGCACCTCCATTCTTACTCCAGAACTACTGAGATCTAGCTGGATTTCCAGTACTTTCCATGTTCATATGGAACATCAGAGATTTTAACACAGACTGAGGGCTGCAGAGCCATCAGTTAAAAAAAAAAAAAAGAAAGGCACTATTTTGAAGAAAAACCTTTCTAAATTGTGTTCCAACCCCACTGCCTTCTTAAATGGAATGCATTTCATATAATTTAATCTTTTCCTGATGACTCAAAGAAGCCCCTATTATGAATATCAACTGCTTTATTCAGCTCTACATTTATTCAGCTGGAAGAAATTATGGAGAGGTGGAAAGCTCTTTTGATCCTATACTACATGACTATAACTACTGCACAGTTGTTTCTCTTATATCTAATTTTATAGCGTCTGTCTTCTTCCTTCAAACCACACAATCAGTTGTTACTTCCCACAGTTGCTGGAGTATGTTCCTACAATAACCCTCTCACCTGGGTAATTTACTCTGTCTACATGAAACAGTAAACCTGTATTGTTTTAAATAATATTTAGCATAAATATTATTTACTGAGTGCTTAGTATGTTCCATGAATTATATTCAGAGTTTGTGCTCTTTATCTCATTGAATACACAATCAAACTTATAAGGAAAATACTATCTCCACTAGAGAAACCAGAACACTGAGGCACCAGTGAGCTGGAAAAATTTTCTAAGGTTAGACATTGATGAAGGGCAAAGTTTGAAATGAGGATGAACAGGGCTTTGCTATAAGTAAAGGACAGGGACTTTGTGAACATTATTTTGATTATTCAAAGGACTATGCTTCTTGGTGAGGGAAAATGAAGCTAAATTTCAGGAAGACAGAGTGTTATTGTAGAAGAAGAAAACTGGGAAATAAGCTGAATTCTAATAACCCACTCCAGTATTCTTGCATGGAGAATCCCATGGTCTCAGGAACCTGGTGGGCTACAGTCTACAGGGTCACAAAGAGTTGGGCATGACTGAGTGACTAACAACAACAAGAAGGAGGTGCTGGCCAAATACAATATAATTTCTTTGCTTAATTCCTATGATAAAAAGGAGACAGGCATAACAAATACAGTTGAATGGGTTTGCTTCAGTTCAGTTCAGTTCAGTCACTCAATCGTGTCTGACTCTTTGCGATCCCATGAATCGCAGCACGCCAGGCCTCCCTATCCATCACCAACTCCCGGAGTTCACTCAGACTCACGTCCATCGAGTCTGGGATGCCATCCAGCCATCTCATCTTCTGTCGTCGCCTTCTCCTCCTGCCCCCAATCCCTCCCAGCATCAGAATCTTTTCCAACGAGTCAACTCTTTGCACGAGGTGGCCAAAATACTGGAGTTTCAGCTTTAGCATCATTTCTTCCAAAGAAATCCCAGGGCTGATCTCCTTCAGAATGGACTGGTTGGATCTCCTTGCAGTCCAAGGGACTCTCAAGAGTCTTCTCCAACACCACAGTTCAAAGGCATCAATTCTTCGGTGCTCAGCCTTCTTCACAGTCCAACTCTCACATCCATACATGACCACAGGAAAAACCATAGCCTTGACTAGGCGGAACTTAGTTGGCAAAGTAATGTCTCTGCTTTTGAATATACTATCTACGTTGGTCATAACTTTTCTTCCAAGGAGTAAGGGTCTTTTAATTTCATGGCTGCAGTCACCAACTGCAGCGATTTTGGAGCCCAGAAAAATAAAGTCTGACACTGTTTCCATCCACAGTTCAAAGGCATCAATTCTTCGGTGCTCAGCCTTCTTCACAGTCCAACTCTCACATCCATACATGACCACAGGAAAAACCATAGCCTTGACTAGGCGGAACTTAGTTGGCAAAGTAATGTCTCTGCTTTTGAATATACTATCTAGGTTGGTCATAACTTTTCTTCCAAGGAGTAAGGGTCTTTTAATTTCATGGCTGCAGTCACCAACTGCAGCGATTTTGGAGCCCAGAAAAATAAAGTCTGACACTGTTTCCATTGTTTCCCCATCTACTTCCCATGAAGTGATGGGACCGGATGCCATGATCTTCGTTTTCTGAATGTTGAGCTTTAAGTCAACTTTTTCACTCTCCTCTTTCACTTTCATCAAAAGGCTTTTTAGCTCCTCTTCACCTTCTGCCATAAGGGTGGTATCATCTGCATATCTGAGGTTATTGATATTTCTCCCAGGAATCTTGATTGCAGCTTGTGTTTCTTCCAGTCCAGCGTTTCTCATGATGTACTCTGCATATAAGTTAAATAAGCAGGGTGACAATATACAGCCTTGACGTACTCCTTTTCCTATATGGAACCAGTCTGTTGTTCCATGTCCAGTTCTAACTGTTGCTTCCTGACCTGCATAATTCATCTTAAATATATTTTATCTCAGACTATAGGGAGAGAAATATTTCCTGAAAAATGTCTGCACTTTAACAGAAACACATGCTATGTCCTCCAGTGATATAAAAATCTAACTAATTAAACCATAGGGATTTTTCAAAAATAGTAAACTTCTTAAAAACAGTAAAACTTGTGGCCATTCTAACTCCTCACTATTGGCTTTCTGTCACTGAGGCCTTTCTCCACCCAGCCCCCAGTGCCTCTCCAGGCTCTAGACCCTATAAACTGTTACAGCTACTCTACTGTGTAACTTAGCTATTTACTGATGAAGCATGCTGAGTTTCAAAAGTAAAATTACACATTCTGGAAAACCAATCTGCCCATAAGCTGCAAACTGTCTATAACCAGCACTATTCTGTTAGTGATCTATTTGCTGTGGTGGGGGCAGGGGGGGTGGTATTCATGTACCCCTCCTTTACTGCTGAAACTCAATATTGTGGTTCTCCTTAAGGTCAATAATTCAGGACTGATACCCTCTGCTAAAGTAGTGACAGAACCCAGTTGTACAGCATACTCAACCAACTTCAAATACAAGGAGTTAAGATACAGGATTTCTTCCTTTTTTCCTTCCCTTCCTTCTCTCATGCACCCAATGAACAGTTATTGAAAAGCAGTGGAAATCTGGTACCAGACTACTAGAATTTTGTTTGGCCAGTTGAAATGTGTTAACCTTGAATTGGACAGTTAAATTCTCTGGATTTTAATCTATAAATAGGGATAATAATAAATCCTAACCATTATTCTTTGAAAGAAAAGGAGTTAATACATGTAAAACACTTCAAATAGACTGATACAAACTAAACGTTCACTGAATGTACACTGCTTTTCTTCCTCTTCTGTAGCAGGCCTTATACTACCAGATTCTAGGGAGACAGCACTGAGTGAGACTAGCCTGTCTTCTGCTCCACAGGGCTTTTTGACTTGTTCATTTGGCACCAGTTCTGATACTACATGATCAAACTTAGATTCCTACATTTTAGAAGGAAGAAAAAATAACTCTGCGCAATATCTGTTTTGGCTTAGCATAACAACCAGCACCATCATATAAAATCATTTCAACTATACTGAGTGCTTGCCACATGCCAGGTGGTACTAGTGGTAAAGACCCTGCCTGCTAATGCAGGAGACATAAGAGACACAGGTTCGATCCCTGTGTCAGGCAGGCTACAGTCCATGGGGTCGCAAAGAGTCGGACACGACTGAGTGACTGATCAACTGATCATGATCATGATCAGGCCAATTACCTTACACGTTTACCTCATTTAATCCTTACAACAATATCATGAGATAGAAACTATCATTCCCATTTTGCAGTTCAAAAATCAGGGAACAAGGAGATTAAGCAGCTCCCCAAATTCAAAACTAGGTCAGTCTGACTCTAGAGCCATGGTTCTGAGTCCTGACCCTTTGTTGCCCTCATAATAGCAAAGGAGAGACTGTATACCAGAGCCCTCAAAGTGGAAGACTGCCAAGACAAAAAGAAGGCAGTCAGACTGCATCTCACCATGAAAAGTCAACCCCTGTCCAAGAAAAAGTGTATCAGAACCAGAAAATCTAGGGAACAAAGAAGACAGAGAGGCCTGAGCTGGGCAAGTATCTGCAGGTCTGAGCAGAGCTGAAGTCAGGACACTCAGGGGCCAAAGAAACAGTCTGGCCCTAGCACATGCACCGATCAGAGCAAGGCCTTGCTTTCCCACATGGCAGGCAATGTTGCAGCTATCATGGCTGACAGGGCAGAAAACTGGCAGCTAGGAATCGGCATGATGGAACATCAAAGAAAGCAGGAGGCCTTCCACTTCCATCTCACTGGTCAGATCTGTGGAACATGTCACTCTGAACTGAAAGAGAGCTTAGAAACTGGAGAGTTTTTTAACTAGGTACCAATAAAACTTTGCCCACCCACTTCTTTCCTCAAACCCCACATAAAGAACTTATGAGTTTCACTAGTAAGAAAAGGGTGCTAGACACCATGCAGACAACTTAAGGTCCCTTAATAACATAAATCCATCTTTCCTTCTTCATTAAAATCAGCTATGATTTTCTAATTTTTTTGAAATTTCCAAAAACAATGTATCTACAGTATCTAGGGCAAAAGTTACTGTATCTAGAGAAATATCAATAACCTCAGATATGCAAATGACACCATCCTTATGGCCAAAAGCAAAGAGGAACTAAAGAGCCTTTTGATTAAAGTGAAAGAGGAGATGAAAAAGCCTGCTTAAAACTCAACATTCAAAAAATGAAGATCACGGCATCTGGTCCCATCACTTCATGGCAAATAGATGGGGAAACAATGGAAACAGTGAGAGACTTTTTTTCCCTGGGCTCCAAAATCACTGCAGATACTGACTGAAGCCATGAAATTAAAAGACACTTGCTCCTTGGAAGAAAAGCTATGACCAACCTAGACAGCATATTAACAAGCAGAGACATTACTTTGCCAGCAAAGGTCCATCTAGTCAAAGCTATGGCTTTACCAATAGTCATGTACGGATGTGAGGATTGGACTACAAAGAAAGCTGAATGCCAAAGAATTTGTGCTTTTGGATTGTGGTGTGGGAGAAGACTCTTGAGTCCGTTGGACTGCAAGGAGATCCAACCAGTCCATCCTAAAGGAAATCAGTCCTGAATATTCATTGAAAGGACTGATGCTGAAGCTAAAACTCCAATACTTCGGCCACCTGACACAAAGAACTGACTCATCAGAAAAGACCCTGATGCTGGGCAAGATTGAAGGCAGGAGGAAAAAGAGACAAGAAGGGATGAGATGGTTGGATGGCATCATCAACTCAATGGACATGAGTTTGAGTTTGAACAAGCTCCAGGAGTTGGTGATGGACTGGGAAGCCTGGTGTGCTGCAGTCTGTGGAGTTGCAAAGAGTCAGACACAACTCAGAAACTGAACTGAACTGAGGACAAAAGCTATCTAAAGTCATCAGTGGTTTAAAACTCATAGAAATTCTCTAATAGACACATGACTCACAGTGACCATCTCAGACTGGCTGCTAAACATTCCACCAGCATCTACAAAAATATTGTTAGATCAATGGTACAATTATGTAAAGCAACACTAAATATTTGTTTTTGTTTAGTTGCTAGGTCATGTCCAACTCTTGTGACTCTCCTCCCTGCCCCTGGATTATAGCCCACCAGGATCCTCTGTCTATGGGATTTCCCAGGCAAGAATACAAGATTGGGTTGCCATTTCCTTCTCCAGGGGATCCTTACAGCCCAGATATCGTACCTATGTCTCCTGCATTGGCAGTCAGTTTCTCTACTACAGAGCCACCAAGAAGACACCAAACCCTAAGTATACTTGGTAGCAAGTTCAGGAAAATACTTATAGGGAAGTCTTTTGGGGAACAATTAGACGACTAAACTTCTAATGAGCATTCAAATCAGATCTAAATTTTCTAGAGGCAAATTTTAGAAAATGGCAGGATAATACTCAAAGACAAGCCATGACTACTAGAAATTTATTTTGTCTGTAATTATTATTTACTAAGCATTGAATATGCTAATTGTAATGAGGTTGAAATACCATGCCTGACTTGACTATCTTCCCTTTGGGAAGGTCCACTATGACTGCTTCCCTGCAGCTTTAGTAACTAATTGTGGCTCTCGGGCCTCTCTCATCATATCAGTCTGTGACCATCTGGCCTAGAAGTGAAGGGAGAAAAGTGCCAACTAGAATAAAGTGGAATGTCCTGGTTTGTCTCTTCTTGCACATCTTTAGCAATCTATGTTTTGCTTTTTCTTTCTCCATGACAATGTGTAAGAAACACAACCCTAAAAGTACTTGCATGGTTTGGGGATGGATGCTTCTAAGGTTTGATCCTGGTCTTTGGTAATCTGCCATGCTTCTTTACTTATCTTATAAATTCACTGGATTCTTCACTGCTTGTGCTTGGCTTTCTTTCTTTTTTTTCCCTAAACTAGTAAGCAATCTTCCCCTGAGAGCAGGGTTTGCCACCTTTGGCCTAATGTAGGGTGAAATGAGTCTCAAAGTCTACTCAGACTAAATCTGTTCTCCACATGTTTGGGCCTTGTCTGGATGCCAGCTGGAAGACTTCTGCTGTGCTCAACACCAGATCCTATCTGGGGATCGGTGGGCTTCCCACCAAGGGAATGGAAAGGCAAGCAGTCCAAGTCATCTCACTGGTATTCCTCACCATTCACTCCAATAGCAGAGAGGAAATGGCTGATCCTGGAAAATGTGGGATCATCTCTTTGATGGGATAAGAGAGATACAAGAAAGAAGGCAGGGATTAAGCCACTTTCTCATTTAAACATTTTCTGCCTTTTCTTGGCCAGACACCTCATTTATACATCAAATAAAGCTTAAATGAAGACTTCAATATTCCTTTAGATAGGGTGTTTATCAAAGATGATTGTGCTACTGAACAGGTACTTGATACATGACATTTACCTGGTTTTAGATCTGATATCTTCCCCCAGCAGTAAACAATCCACCTGGAAGGCAGGAGATGTAGGAGAAACAAGTTTGGCTCTTAGATTGTGAAGATCTCCTGGAAGAGGCATGGCAATCTATTCTTGCTGGGAACATTCCATGGACAGAGGAGTCTGGTGGGCTACAGTCCATAGAGTTGCAAAGAGTTGGACACAACTGAAGCAACTGAGCACAAGCATGAGATCTGATATAGTAACAGTTATGACACCTAACACTGTAAGAGAATTTTGAGCCCTTTCAAGAAGATAGCTTAAATACTTGATTTCATTATTGATTATTAAAACAAGGTAATGAAATATTAATAGTTTAGTTCAGTCATTCAGTCATGTCTGACTACTTGCGACCCCATGGACTACAGCATGCCAGACTTCCCTGTCCATCACCAAATCCTGGAGCTTGCTCAAACTCATGTCCTCCGAGTCAGTGAGGCCATCCAACCACTTCATCCTCTGTCATGCCCTTTTATTGCCTTCAATCGTTCCCAGCATCACGGTCTTTTCTAATGAGTCAGTTCTTCACAACAGGTGGAACTTAAACATTAATATTCAATGTCAAGATATTAACCAACTGGCAATACTATGGATTCAGAATTGTACCCTAATGGCAGACATAGGAAGACAGGAACTTTTGGTTCACATAAATTTTTTTCTTGTTCACAGAGACTGAATTTTCAGGGCCTCTAGTATTCACTTATAAAGTATTGTGATTCATCTCTATCATATGATGAATTGCTGTTATTGTTGTTGCTGCTGTCAAGCAACTATATCCCAGGGACTTTCCAGGTAGCTCAGTGGTAAAGAATCCGCCTGCCAATCAATGCAGGAGGTGCAAGTTTGATCCCTGGGTCAAGAAGATCCCTTGGAGAGGGAAATGGCAACCCGCTTCTGTTTTCCTGCCTGGAAAACCCCATACACTGAGGAGCCTGGCAGGCTACAGTTCATGGGGTTACAAAGTAGTCAGACATGACTTAGCAACTAAACAACAATAATGACAAACTGTATCCTAAAAGACCCACTCTTGCATTGAAAACATTTAACTTTGAGGTGGTAGGTCCTAGGTATTGTTTGAAAAAATAATGATACAATTAAACACGACCTGCTTCAAAATATATTAACATCCCTTATATGGGTAAAAATAGATTCACTAAATGATGAGCAATTTAGTAAACAGAGAGCATTTGATTATATGATAACAACTTAAGTTTTTGATGCCTCAGCTTCTCAACCTGGTCGGTTCAGTTCAGTTCAGTCGTTCAGTCATGTCTGACTCTTTGTGACCCCATGGATGCAGCATACCAGACCTCCTTATCCATCACCAACTCCCAGAGTTTACTCAAACTCCTGCACATTGAGTCAGTGATGCCATCCAATCATCTCATCCTCTGTCATCCCCTTCTCTTCATGTCTTCAATCTTTCCCAGCATTAGGGTCTTTTTCAATGAGTCAGCTCTTCACATCAGGTGACCAGAGTACTGAAGCTTCAGCTTCAACATCAGTCCTTCCAATGAATATTCAGGATTGATTTCTTTTAAGATGGACTGATTGGATCTCTTTGCAGTCCAAGGGACTCTCAAGAGTCTTCTCCAACACCACAAATCAAAAACATCAATTCTTTGGCACTCAGCTTTCTTTATAGTTCAACTCTCACATCCATACAGGACCAATGGAAAAACCATAGCCTTGACAAGACAGACCTTTGTTGGCAAAGTAATGTTGCTGCTTTTTAATATGCTTTCTAGCTTGGTCATAACTTTTATGCCAAGGAGCAACCATCTTTTTATTTCATGGCTGCAGCCACCATCTGAAGTGATTTTGGAGCCCCCCAAAATAAAGTGTGCCACTATTTCCACTGTTTCCCCATCTACTTGCCATGAAGTGACAGGACCGGATGCCATGACCTTAGTTTTCTGAATGTTGAGCGTTAAGCCAGCTTTCTCATTCTCGTCTTTCACTTTCTTCAAGAGGCTCTTTAGTTCTTCTTTGCTTTTTGCCGTAAGGGTGGTGTCATCTGCATATCTGAGGTTATTGATATTTCTCCCGCAAATCTTGATTCAAGCTTGTGCTTCTTCCAGCCCAGCGTTTCTCATGATGTACTCTGAATATAAATTAAATAAGCAGGGTGACAATACACAGCCTTGACGTACTTCTTTCCCGATTAGGAACCAGTCTGTTGTTCCATGACCAGTTCTAACTGTTGCTTCCTGACATGCATACAGGTTTCTCAGAAGGCACATCAGGTAGTCTGGTATTCCCATCTTTTCCAGAATTTTCCACAGTTTGTTGTGATCCACACAGTCAAAGGCTTTGGCATAATCAATAAAGCAGAAACGGATGTTTTTCTGGAACTCTCTTGCTTTTTTGAGGATCCAGCAGATGTTGGCAATTTGATCTCTTGTCCTCTGCCTTTTCTAAATCCAGATTGAACATCTGGAAGTTCACGGTTCACGTATTGCTGAAGCCTGGCTTGGAGAATTTTAAGCATTACTTTACTAGCATGTGAGATGACTGCAATTGTGCGGTAGTTTGAGCATTCTTTGGTATTGCCTTTCTTTGAGATTGGAATGAAAATGAACCATTTTCAGTCCTGTGGCCACTGCTTGAGTTTTCCAAATTTGCTGGCATATTAAGTGCAGCACTTTCACAGCATCATCTCTTGGGATTTGAAATAGCTCAAATGGAATTCCGTCACCTCCACTAGCTTTGTTCGTAGAGATGCTTCCTAAGGCCCACTTGACTTCTCATTCCCGGATTTCTGGCTCTAGGTGAGTGATCACACTATCATGATTCTTTAGGTCATGAAGATCATTTTTGCATAGTTCTTCTGTGTACTCTTGCCACCTCTTCTTACTATCTTCTCTTCTGTTAGGTCCATACCATTTCTGTCCTTTATTGAGCCCACCTTTGCATGAATGTTCCCTTGGTATCTCTGATTTTCAGGAAGAGATCTCTAGTCTTTCCCACTCTATTTTTTTCCTCTATTTCTTTGCATTGATCACTGAGGAAGGCTTTCTTATCTCTCCTTGTTATTCTNGCCACCTCTTCTTACTATCTTCTCTTCTGTTAGGTCCATACCATTTCTGTCCTTTATTGAGCCCACCTTTGCATGAATGTTCCCTTGGTATCTCTGATTTTCAGGAAGAGATCTCTAGTCTTTCCCACTCTATTTTTTTCCTCTATTTCTTTGCATTGATCACTGAGGAAGGCTTTCTTATCTCTCCTTGTTATTCTTTAGAACTCTGCGTTCCAATGAGTATATCTTTCCTCTTCTCCTTTGTTTTTTGCTTTGCTTCTTTTCACAGCTATTTGTAAGGCCTCCTCAACCTGGTCACAGAGGCCTTATTAAAAAATTTAACTATACATCAACATGTAAGTAGTTTACTAATTAAACATTTACATTGGTCCATAAGCATTTCTGATGCAAATGCAATAGTTGTGTTTCTGCAAAACTTCCCATCCCGCAAAACTGCTTACTGAAAATAACGAGACTGTGGTGGGCAGGGGGAGGTGCGTGGGTGGAAGAGGAGGATTATGGGCAGACCACTCAAAAGAGTACCAGAAGAACATCTATTTCTGCTTTATTGACTACGCCAAAGCCTTTGACTGTGTTGATCACCACAAACTGTGGAAAATTCTGAAAATGATGGGTATACCAGACCATCTGATCTGCCTCTTGAGAAATGTGTATGCAGGTCAGGAAGCAACAGTTAGAACTGGACATGGAACAACTGGACTCGTTCCAAATAGGAAAAGGCATATGTCAAGGCTGTTTATTGTCACCCTGCTTATTTAACTTATATGCAGAATACATCATGAGAAACACTGGGCTGGTTGAAGCACAAGCTGGAATCAAGATTGCTGGGAGAAATACCAATAACCTCAGATATGCAGATGACACCACACTTATGACAGAAAGCGAAGAAAAACTAAAGAGCCTCTTGATGAAAGTGAAAGAGGAGAGTGAAAAAGTTGGCTTAAAGCTCCACATTCAGAAAACTAAGATCATGGCATCCAGTCCTGTCACTTCATGGCAAATAGATGGGGATTCAGTGGAAACAGTGGCTGACTCTTTTTTTTGGCACCAAAATCACTGTAGATGGTGGCTGCAGCCATGAAATTAAAAGATGCTTACTCCTTTGAAGAAAAGCTATGACCAAGCTAGACAGCATATTTTAAAACACAGACATTACCTTGCCAACTAAGGTCCATCTCGTCAAGGCTATGGTTTTTCCAGTAGTCATGCATGGATGTGAGAGTTGGTATATAAGGAAAGCTGAGCACCAAAAATCGATGGTTTTGAACTATGGTGTTGGAGAAGACTCTTGAGAGTCCCTCCAAGGGACTGCAAGGAGATCTAACCAGTCCATCCTAAAGGAGATCAGTCCTGAATAATCTTTGGAAGGACTGATGTTGAAGCTGAAACTCCAATAATTTGGCCACCTATTGCGAAGAGCTGACTCATTTGAAAAGACCCTGATGCTGGGAAAGACTGAAGGTGGGAAGTAAGGGGACGAGAGAGGATAAGATGGTTGGATGGCATCACCAACTCAATGGACATGCGTTTGAGTAAACTCACCAGTTGGTGATGGACAGACAGGTCTGGCATGCTGCAGTCCATGGGGTCGCAAAGAGTCAGACATGACTGAGTGACTAAACTGAACTGATGGTGGGTGGGGAATTGGGGGATGGGTGGGAGAAAAAGGACAATTATGGGCAGACCGCTCAACAGTTATACAAGTTCTATAATCAGAATACTATCTAACATAATAATAGTGTTAATAGTAATATCAACATATTCAATCTCTACTGGTATTTGCATTCAGCAACTGGTCAGTCAATGCTTTACAGCCTTAAAACTCAGGCTCATGCTTCCTCCTACAGAATGTAGATCTGATTCATTTCCAATAGAGACCAGATTCACCAAACTTCAAAATGACCTAGTGGACCTGCCCTAGCATATAGCCTTGCTCCTCTTCTTCCCTTCCCTCCTTCTACTCACTTACCCCCAACACATACACAAGTTATTTAAACACAGGAAAAGATGCACTCTACACTCTCAGTTTCCCCACATAACTAAAAACTATGGAAAATGCAACAGTTCTTAAAGCAACTGAGGCAGCCACTATCTGCCCTAAAGCAAGAGTCTTCTGCAAGATTTTCAACTTACATCTTAAAGTCTTCAGGTACTGAAAAGGCTTTCTGCTTAGTTGTTGCTGCTGCTGCTGCTGCTGCTGCTGCTAAGTCGCGTCAGTCGTGTCCGACTCTGTGCGACCCCATAGACGGCACCCCACCAGGCTCCCCCGTCCCTGGGATTTTCCAGGCAAGAACACTGGAGTGGGTTGCCATTTCCTTCTCCAATGCATGAAAGTGAAAAGTGAAAGTGAAATCGCTCAGTCATGTCTGACTCTCAGCGACACCATGGACTGCAGCCCACCAGGCTCCTCCGCCCATGGGATTTTCCAGGCAAGAGTACTGGAGTGGGGTGCCATTGCCTTCTCCATCTTTGGTTGTTAGGAGATTTTAAAATATGTTGTAGTCTTTAGTTGAATGTTGTAGGAGAACAGAATGATCTGGGCATCTGCTCTCCACAAGTTACAGATTCCACACACAGAGTAGAATTCTTTGAACAAAAAGGCAGTTAGCTTGACCTCCCATCATGGGATGTTCTGGGCTCTTACTTAAGATCACTAAGCCGCGACCCTGGCATAAATCCAAGCCAGCACTCATTTAATACATGTGTTCTTGGAGCCAAGACATCTGTGTGTTATAATGACATGCAAGTTACAAAGGAGTGTTTATATTTCACTTTAGTATAATGCGAACACTTAGCTGTCACAAATCAGCTTTCTATAATGACTAGTCCTTACTTAAAGGATTTATTATATTTTCAATTAAAGTTCTTAGCAGTATACAACAAATTTATGAGACCTGATTAAGCTGTTTATTACTGCAACTCCAGAAGTGCTATGAAGATAAGACAGCAGCTAAACATGTTGAAAAATTGGATAAACTTTTAAAAATCTTCATCATATAAAATAACTATCACATATTAATCAAACCACTTTCAAACTATTTATTTCATTTTTATCCCCTTGAATAATAGAATCATTGTCGTCTAAAACTGACAAGAAAAAAACACTGGGGGCAGAAAAGAATGATCCTCCTGCTATCAGAAGCTATAGAGGGTCAGACTGGTTTGGATTTGGGGAGGCACCTCCCCAAGCCCCCATCCAAAGGCAGCAACAGCAGTGGCCATCTCTATTTCAGTGGTCCCAGTGAAATGCAGATATGCAAGGTTACATCCTGATCCAATGCATTGCACCCTGATATTACCCTTCAAAAGGACCAGCTGAAATTCTGGCCAGGGTTGCCTTAGGGGGAAAGAAGAGGAGAGTTAATTATCTTTCAAACCGGAGGAGGTAGTGCAAAAGGTCACTTCAGAGGTCAGAAGACCAACTCAAACAGCTCATCAATTGAAACACCTTCTCTAATTTTTTAACTGCTTCTACTTTGGGTGAGCACAGTTTGAACTCTTTGTTTGCGTAACTCATAAACCTCTGCTGATGACTTCTTTTCTCAGGCATTTACTTTGTTGCCCTAACCTAGCCTCTAGTGAAATCACTTTTAAAAAGTTAAAATGCATGTTCCCATAAAAGAAGTCTGATGTTTTCTGTACCCCATTTTGCCTTCATTAACAGGTCAGTGCTTGTTAACAGGACTATAAGAAAATGCCTCCAAAGTGAACTCCTTAAAGGTAAAAATGAAGAATCAACAGCTATTTTCAACATTTTTTAAATGATGTAACATGCACACTTATGTATAATATGGGCTTCCAAAGTTGAGTAAAATATTCTCTTTGTAGCAATAAAGATTATTTCATACTGATCAAAAAATGTTTATATGTCATTATATGTAGTATTAATAAAAATATATAAAAATGACTTAATATTCTTGAGACATTATGTAAAGCATGGAAATCCAAAGGTAAGGATAATATGTATGTATGCACACGTACTCAGTCATGTCCAACTCTCTGCAACCCATGCACTGAAGCCGGCCAGGCTCCTCTCCCCATGGAATTTTCCAGGCAATAATACTGGAATGGGTTGCCATTTCCTTCTCCAGGATAATCCATGGGATCCCAGAATGGAAGTGAGGGACATGGAAGACAGGATGTCTGGATTTAAGAGCAATCAGTGACAAAACTAGTCCTCCACTAGCTGAGACTCAAAATATGCAGAGATGAAATTTTCCACTTTTCTTTTTATGAACCAGCAGATAAAATGGCAAGCAACTCTCATTTCCCATCTCCATCTGTTTTTCAAACCAAAATCAAATAATTCTGGTGAACAGTTAGAGACGGAAAGGTTTGGTTATTAAGGCACTTGGCTGAAGACAAAGTCCAGTTTTACCAAAATCATACTCCAATTCATAAATTCTTGATAATACTGCCAGTTCTTCCACAAAGTGGTCATAATTTTTCACAGAAATGAGTATATGATCTACCCATTTACCCATATACAAGGTGTGACAATATAATAATGAGACCAATTCCATAAGCCAGTCATGAAAACCAATTCCATTAACTTTTCATACATGACATATAAGATGCCAAAAACACTTTATGTTTCCAACAGACTTCCTTAGTTTTCAAAGCTATTTCTTAGGAAAATTTTCTTTTTATTTCTGCCTATATTTACACAGTGTGAAAACTGGACAAGGACCAATTCAGGTGAAAGCAATTTATAACTCTAGCCAGACCAAGGTTAACTATAGAAATCTGATAAACACCAAGCTAACCAGACAAATATAAGTGATCACACCATCTTTAATGCTTGCCTTCTTTGAGGGACAATAACCCTCAAATTTGGTGTATATACATTGGAGCTTCCCATCATTGCTGCTGATTTGTGTGGCACTGATTACCTTTTCCTTCCCACCCAAGAGAAAGCAATAATTGTTGAGATAAAAGTGGACTCATTTTGCTTTTAATCAATTGTAATACTTTAGCTTGTAATTTTAAAAAACTTTTCTAAAGTTATTAACTTTCATCCCTTCTATTTCCACCACAAGTTTACTAATTTGGCAAAATGTTTCCAAATTACTTCAAATACATGCCACTGATACTTTCTTAAAAATGTATTCCAATGAATTTGTGACTTCCCTGGTGGCTCAGATGGTAAAGCGTCTGTCTACAATGCAGGAGACCTGGGTTCGATCCCTGGGTCAGGAAGATTCCCTGGAGAAGGAAATGGCAACCCACTCCAGTAGTCCTGCCTGGAAAATCCCGTAGATGGAGGAGCCTGGTGCAGGATACTGTCCATGGGGTTGCAAAGAGTCAGACACGACTGGGCGACTTCACTTCCACTTTATACAAACAGCTTACAAACACAAACCACACTGTTCTTTTTCGAAGTTTTATATTACAACATGAATTATGCAGACTGCTGTCATCTTGATTTCTTTCTTGTTCTTTGACAAATATAATACAATAATTAGTATCAAGGGCTTTTAGAACAACAGTTCATGGATTCAATTGTCAAACTGACTGAAAGTAAAATTTTCTTAGAGGCATATGCCAGGGATGGTTGAAAACATTCCTATAATTAATGGGCAATTTTAAGGGGCTCAGGTGAGACAACAATTAAAGGAATGCCTTTAACACATCTTAAACGTTCTAAGCTCTGCAAAAAATGAGTCGAAGTCCTCATAATGGATTCTTAGGAAACAAAACAAAACAAAATGTAATGAAATAAAACAAAAGTCACTGAAGCACACATTCAGTTCAGTTCAGTTCGATCACTTAGTCGTGTCCAACTTTTTGTGACCCCGTGAACTGCAGTACGCCAGGCCTCCCTGTCTATCACCAACTCCCGGAGTCTACCCAAACCCATATCCATCGAATCAGTGATGCCATCCAACCATCTCATCCTCTGTCGTCCCCTTCTCCTCCTGCCCTCAATCTCTCCCAGCATCAGGGTCTTTACAAATAAGTCAGCTCTTCGCATCAGGTGGCCAAAGTATTGGACTTTCAGCTTNTCCCTGTCTATCACCAACTCCCGGAGTCTACCCAAACCCATATCCATCGAATCAGTGATGCCATCCAACCATCTCATCCTCTGTCGTCCCCTTCTCCTCCTGCCCTCAATCTCTCCCAGCATCAGGGTCTTTACAAATAAGTCAGCTCTTCGCATCAGGTGGCCAAAGTATTGGACTTTCAGCTTCAACATCAGTCCTTTTTTTTTTTTTTTTTTTTTTAAGAAACCTACATGCTTTTTATTTTTTTTAATTTTTTATTTTATTTTTTAGTTTTTAGAGCTTCCATTTTACTTTATTTTACTTTACAGTACTCTATTGGTTCTGGCATACATTGACATGAATCTGCCATGGGTGTACACAAACTCCCAAACATGAACCGC
The DNA here is from genome assembly GCA_006410675.1 of Oreotragus oreotragus. NCBI lineage: Eukaryota > Metazoa > Chordata > Mammalia > Artiodactyla > Bovidae > Oreotragus > Oreotragus oreotragus. The sequence continues at coordinate 363,083 of SJYX01010100.1, read as the reverse complement.
CCTCCCACCTCCCACCC